>KZ505656.1:2530429-2570778 GCA_002844005.1 Limosa lapponica baueri
AAAAAAAAAATCTCCATGTTAAAACAGGAGATTTTCATTCTTGATTTAACACTGCACTGAGAAAAAGATAGTAATAGAAAAAAAATCAATACACAGGGACCAAATTTTTCAAGTTTCAATGTTTTTAAAAAAACAACAAAAAACCAGTAAGAATTACATCAGCACTGCAGAAGATCAAGCCTCTTATACTGAGAGGACCCAAAAGGATGCTGAGTGCTGTATTTCAAATACTTCTGTACAAGATTTTTGGATCTAAATTTCTGTCAAATATAGTAGAATCCATTTTTAGATCTCATTATGAGAATAATGCAAACAGAAGGAATACTTTTTAAAAAGAAAAGCACAGCGAGTAGTAGTTTAATGATGATGCAAGAAGGTTGGCTGTGAGAATCCTAACTTTTTAATATGTAAGTTATCTTTAAGGCCCTGAATACTGAAACACCTACTAAAATACTAAACTCTGAGGTTATAATGTACAGTTTCTATTTTATTTCACTTTAGTAATGAAAAAAATTACCTCATTCACTCCTACTCCTCTGGTCACAGAACAAACCCCTCCAAAGTAACTTAAGCTGCTCCTTTTGTAATGAAATGTCACATTCCTTACAAACAAATAAAAATAAAGAAAACATAACACATCGATATTGGGCACCAAGAACTTATTTAAAGATCACACTTTCACACATACTATGATACATTGCATGCACATTAATCTTCATCTAACATCAAAAGCAACTGTAAGTTTACAAAGAGAACATTGACATCAAAAGAGTCGATTAAACACCTTCAATAAAAATACTATTTTTATCTTGTAGTCAGAATCAATCCCAACCCACAAACAAACCAAGCAGAGAAAGCTAGATTACCAGATTCCTAAGAAATGCATTGATAAGATTTCCTGTAAAAAGATAACAATATATTCCAATTTATAATCTGTCAAGACGGAATTCTGTACTGAAATGTATGTGTTGAGAATTTTTTTAATTATGGTCTTAATCCAAACCAATTCAAGTTCTAGTTTCAGCTCCAAATGAAAAGACTGAGAAGTATACCTAAAGGGAAAGTAATTTAATACTTGTCTTTAACCCTGCCTTCTTTCATTTATGGTTAATCACTAGGGGGTTGGTTCTGAACAACTGATACAACACATGATAATTTTATTTAAATACTTTTTTTTTTTTTTAAGAGCAGCTAAGCCCCAAATAATTTAGTTAAGTTAATGTAAACTGGAAGATACAAATTCTTGTATAAAATATCTATAAATGGTTATGAATTATACCTATTTTAACTTCATAGGCATAATAATAAACCTACACATAGCATAAATCTGTATCTGCATAGCAAATATACCTACTCTTTGAAAATGAAAATACTTTACAATAGCAGAATTAATGTCCCTTTTATTTTTTTTAAATTACAGAATACTCCAGACAGGTATATATTTATTTTTTCAGAACATTCTGACAGCCATCAGAACTCTCAAACTGCAGTGAAACTATACTAAATGCTTAAAGCTAGACGCTTTAGAACAGACAGAATCACAGTAAGGGCTGAGGTTGGCAGGCACTTCTGGAAGCGGTCCTAGTTCAACCCCCTTGCTCCAAAGAGGCTCAGCCGGAGCAGGGTGCTCAGGGCCATGTTCCATTGGCTTTTGAATATCTCCAAGTATGGACACTCCACAGCCTCTCTGGGCAACCTGTTCCAGCATCTGCACAGTGAAAGGGGTTTTCTCCCCACCATGTTTAAATGAAATTTCCTGTATTTCAGTTTGTGTTTGGTACCTTTCACCATGCACCACTGAGAAGAGTCTGTCTGCCCACCGGCAAACTCTTCAGCAAGTGACACAATACACGCATAAAAGTAATTAAGAGTGCACATTATCAGCACTTTGCATATCTTATGAAAAATGCAATTAGTGTTGTGTTGCAATGCCTGTATTAAGGCAGTAGAGCTACAACGGAGGCTGGAGGAAATTCTTCATCCCCTATTCTTATCTCCCTCTGCAGAAGATGAATGATAGGAGAATCACATGGAAGAGATTTGTCACTCCATCCTTGTGGTATGTCATGCTGCTGGGAGAAGGCTTAAGATCTTTATGCTGCACAGGGGAACACACTCTTCCTCCTCTTTTCTTACAATGCCAGGAAGTAAAAAAATACTGTGGTGCCTAATGATGCAAGTGGAATTTCCTCTCAAAATGCATTGTGTCTCAGAAAACAATTCATTACAGCTCTAAAGGAGAAGACCTTCCATTAACAAATCACCACTGCAGCTACACATGTGACTAAACATAGTAACTGGAATGCTCTTGTGGCAACACATAATACTGTCAGCTCTGCCCTCTCCTGCTCTTTACTGGAAAGCAGTACATTACACACCTGATTAGCAAAACTATGTGTCCTTAAGGGCTCTTCAGAAGACATTTCAAATATGTGACACTGTCTCCAGGTTGCAAGGACATAAAAATTTCATTATAGATACCTATCAACATGACCATGCTATACACTACACCTATTAAAAATAGACTAACGTGTTAAAAAATAGATTAAGCTTCGTAAGGAAGGCAGATGTTGATTGATGTAGCGACTACAAAGCTAAAAAGTAAGCAAGAGATAGGTAGACAAAAGCAGTAGACAAAAAAGTATATAAAACTGTAATAGTCTAAATGATTGTGTAACAGTACATACGAGAGCAGGTGCACAGCGTCAGCATGCTGTTTGATGTAGTGCTGTCGATATCTGGAGAAATCGTGAAGCATCTGCAGAGGGTCAGGGTGAATTTTAATATGATCTTTCTCTGTCCAAGTTTCCACAGCAACAAGAACCACCCTGGTGTTCAGCTGTTCCTTGTATATCTGAGGGCAGAGACAGGACAGGTACAGGAGTAGAACACTGGGTCAAACATGCACAGTTAGCCAGTAAGAGTAAAGCGGAAGGACAAGAGGGATAAAGCAGGAGGGAAACATGGGAAACAGTTAGCTGGTAATGCCTTGCATTTCTTAAAAGTTAGTATTCTGATCAACTTAAATTTTATGTTTTAGAGGAGAAAAAAAGCCCTTGTTGCTCTTTTTTTTTGAGCTATTCCCTTCTCTTTAAAATTCTCATATCAAATTCACCACTGAGTTTTGCAGAAAACCTGTACAAAAATCAGCAAAGAAGAAATGTAAAAAGCACAGTGGGTGACCTCAAAGAAACAAAAAAGAAGATCTCAAAGACAAAGAATAGCCAAAGCCAATTCTCAAGTTAAGATGAAATAATTTCTCAGTTCTCCAATATATTCGAAATTTAATTCACATAATGATTGATTTTCATTTATAGCATGATCACTTTGTGCTGCTCAAGTAATGTGAGAATTAAGTAAGAATATTAATTTTCTATTAATTTTAATGTCACTGTAGCAATAAACAAGGAAACAACAATCAGGCCCTAGTAATTACAAAGCAGCTCTAAAACATCCATTTTAATTTTGTGCACGACACTTGATTCTGAAATAAAACTGCTGCTCTCTAGGTTCAGATCATAAAATGCCAAATTTTATTAACGAAGGTTATTCAGAACACGCAGATCTAAAAAAGATGCACTCCTTATCCACAGACAGTCTGCCCATCAAAAGTCTTTCATGGGACACAAAGAACACTTACTGACTACACTTAGTTATGACCTAAAAGCACTGAATAATTAATCCATTGGTGCCCAATGCGTACAATACACAAAAGGCAAGTTATTTGGTCACTTTTCCACAAGGCATCATATTAAATATATGCTTTTATTACCTTTTTTTCTGAATTACACCTACAATACACAACATGAATTGCAAATACTCTCCTGCATTTATAATAGGGATTTATACTGAATAAACTAGCATGGCCTAATATGCTAGCATTTTGTATCAAGGCAGCACTGTCCTTATTAAAAAGTCAATGCATAATATTCAGCTTAGAAAAAAGGCAAAAAATATAGGAACAAGAGAGAGCAACCAGTTAAGCTAAATTTTGTCCAAGAACTTTGAAGAAAAAAAGAATATTAATATGCTTCAATCTGAGGGAGTCAGGCTGAGGACATACATGGAAAATGGTTGATTACATGAGAAAAATCAATAAAATTAAACCCCAGAAATTATATATGGGTGGACCAATAAAGACTTCACTGGTAGTTCCTGAGAGGAAAACTCTTTCTTGAAGCAAATAGGAAGGAAAGAATGGAAGACGGGGCAGAGAACCTGGAAGCCTCTGTAAGCCAATATCCTTTTCCCAATAATATATCAGTAAGAAATACAGCCCACTCCCTGTGAACACAAGGGAATAACAAAGTGAAAATTCCTGTTCCTTTTCATGTGCTGTTTAAAGAAAAGGCCATTTAGATGTCATTTTGCAAGGTCTCTATGATAAGACTGAATTCTACACTGGAGAGAAGTTGAATGCTTCTGTATACACACAAAATGCAAATAAAAATGGAAAAACAGAAGGAATAGTCAGAGAAAGGAAAGACAGATTAAATAAGTTTTGTTAAAATGCAGAAGAAATACAAAGAAATAATGATCAGATGAGAAGAAAAATAAGATGCAACCCTTTCTTTGGGAATGTCCAATATAAATTACAGAAGTATTATTTCAATTATTAATATTTTTATCTGCTCTAGTAACTTTTTTCAGACTACTGGTGTTTTCAAACAATTACACAAAAATATTCCAAAACACTTCCTGTATTTCATGTATTATAAATATATTCACCTATATTTTCAATATACGCGCATGATATATAATACTTCATATGTAAGATATTAAGAACAAATACTGTATTGCTTCCTCCAAAATAAACAAACTGTTGACAATGTTTTGCACTGAATCATATCACACAATTCTATTGGTATCAATAACATCACATGGAAAGGGGACTGAGTCAGAATTTTGCTACCTGTTGTATTCATCACTACTGCAGAATCTATCCTGTTTTCACTACAAACAAAGCTCTGAAATGTGTGTAGTCACTATAAATATATCAAAAAGAGAAAAAAATTTGCTATAAATCTTACTTTATTTTATCTGCTGTATGTGAAATTGTTCTAAATTTAGTCTCAGATACAAGTATAGTTTCTGCATCAGTGCCATTTATAATGTACTACAATGAGATTTTATTTGTTTCAAGCAATAAATACAGATTTATAGAGGATAATCTTTATTCACACACTATTTTTCTCCCAATAGATACGTGTATACTTTGTGAAATATACTCGCAGCTTTAACCACTTGTGGTTAGATTTGTTTCGTAAATCTAAACTCAATTAAATCTCATTCTTAAGCAGTGACAGATAGTGAAAGCTTCTTCAAGTTTGAAATCCTCCATACCAAGGGCAAACTCTGTCAGTTGCAAGCTTTGAGAAAATGCCACAGATAATCTAGTAGTTTCTTACACATTCACCCCAGGCTATTCTTCTGCAGAGGAACTGGAAATGTGTTTCTAAAAAAATGAGCAGCTACAAAAATTACATTTTATCCTGGTATCTGCTAACATTAACTTTTTTAATACAGCACTAAACTAAAAGTCAGTGATACAGTTTTCAGAAGAAATCCTGATACTTACAGCATCTACAAGGTTTACCACAGACTTTGCAAAATTGTTTGTGTACACATTTGAAGAACGGTGCTTTTTGAACTAAAAGGAGAAGAAAAAGTAGAACACAGTAAGAACTTAAATATTTATTACTAATTCTTTATTTTTACAGCAAGAAAGGAAAATTAATATTTTAAGAAAGAGTACGGGAAAAACTCAGAGAGCTTTTCAGATCACAGCCTATATCTTATATTCAAGAATTTCTGAAAGATAAAGGAAGCCATTTATGCCAGACAGCATTCCGCATCTATAAAAGGAGCACTTAGCCACAAGAAATATCCTATTTAGAATCAGAGTTCAAACGTTCAAGACAAAATTACAGGTAAACATGAGCTTAAATTTGAGAGGATGCTGTACCAATTAAAACTGTGCTTAACCCGATGAGTTAAATATCACACTGTACTAGCCACATACCATGACTATAATTATGAGACATGAAGATGAAGCATTTACCATTTGTCCTGTGTACAGCTCTTTGCAAAGGCATCCTTTTTCTACCATAGCACCAGACTTTTATGACAGGTAGCATTAGTTACACCAAGAGGCAATAAGGAAGAGGGAGTGCACGGTAAAAGTAAATATATGCTTGAATATGGAAAGAGTTGTGCTGGGTATCTTAAGTTTTAACTTCAAATTTTTTCAATTTCTATAGACTAAGATGAGCTGTATTACAAGTTCTGCTTCCTATTTTCTGTGCATATCATTATGATTGTTTCATGTCTTTCCTCATCCTGCCCCACAAGTTACCTCCATTCAAAGTCAAATTTTCCAAAGATGCTGCTATGATATCTGAACATGAATCCATAACTTCCAAAAAACTGAAAAATTATAAACCAAAATTGTGTTACACAATATTATTTGCAGGTAGGAAAAATAAGTCTTCAAAATTTCACAGAAAAGGAACATAAGATTGCATAGAACAAAGAGGGTAAAAAAATCTTCATTAAAAAACTCTTACTAAATTCAACTATTGATTAAAAGCAACAAATCTCATCATCTCATAAGCAAACATTATTAAGTTCCATGAAAGTGTCAGCCAATCCCACTCCGAAACACAGTACCCAAAAAGAGGCCTTGAAACAAGAGGGTCTGACTCTTCTCTGAGCAACTGAATAGTTACTCTCATCAATTAATGTAGATGATTAACGATCTTCCCAAATCAAAATTACAAAATAGGCAAATCCCATTTTCCAGAATTATGCTTGGTATGGAGGTGAGAGAAAAATTGGAAGACATATATGCTTTTAAAACTAAATAATCTGTTTCTCAAATAGAAAGTCAGAAGCATGGCATACACACTATATTGTTAGATAACAAATTTTCCACCCCTTTAAATTCCAATTATTTTTGCACAAGAAATCTAGTTTTATATGGACAAAATGCTACAGAGGTAAGAAAAAATTCATCAAACTTAATGACTACAGTCATTCATTTGACTGCAGGAAGGTAATTTTTTTACATATGCAGTTATTCACTGATACATTCCACAATGCTTCAGCACATTCACAGCAGGTTTTAATCCACGAAGATCCTACAACATAAGTTTGCAAAGATCCCTCACCTGTAACTATTCTCAAAACAAAGCACTTTCAGCTCCAGTGCTAGTAGATACTTCAGACATACACTGAGCTGATTTATCCCTATCACAGGACTCTGGTCCTTAGGAAACCATGATACTAGTAGGAGAGGGGGGAAGGGTGGCTTTGGTTTTTTTATTTTGAGCCAATCCCAAACTTTCCCAGAAGTGAAAAGTAAAATAATATGCTTTGGAAAATGTTCTGGTTTTCATGAAAGTATTTAAATTCCATATGACACAATGCATTTAAACACAGTTCCTAAACCAGAAATTAAGCTCATTAAGTCAGTAAAAAGTGAAACAACCTAATTAAATACATTTAGCTGTGTCTTTAGTGTTACAGGAAAGGAATTTTTGTGAAAATACATAGAATTAACCACTTAACAACACAATGGCCTAAGAGGCTAAAGATACTTCTTCCGACACAGAACCTTCCTGCAGGAGAAATCTGCCCTCTACTGGTATGCAGAAAACCTTAAAAGTACATGTAGTCAGCTCCTGGATTGGCAAGCTTTAACTTGTAACTGTAAACGCTTCCTTAAGTATATCCATTTTATTCTTTGAAAAGAGTTATTATCTGCTTCTGAGTCACTGACGACTCTGAAGCAAATAATCTTGAATGCTGGTGGTCTAAAATTCCAACAAATAAAGTCTGAGACAACAGTTAGTGTCTGTAACAAGTGTAGTGAACAGGATGGTTGTCCTTTAAGCATGTCTTTAATACAAGAGGCCAGAGGAAACAGACAGACATAGAAATACTGTCTCTTCATAAAGAAAACCAACCACAGATCTCAACTAAAACAACAAAATGTCCATAACGTCAGTTAGTGTGCCCGACCCCTAAACAACTAACACATGAGCAGTCTTACAATATTTTCCTACCAGGTGGCTTTACAAGTGAAAACAGTTAAGGAAATGTTTGTCCTACTCTTTCCACCCATTCGAATTCCCCTCACATTGCTCAATTGACACAGATTAAACATAGGTTATTTTTACCCAGACTATTTCTATGATTTAATAAACAGATAAGGGAAGGTTGTATTGTCTGTCTATTCAGCACTAGGACAAGTACAAAATAATGCATCCTGTTCTGATATCTGCTATTTCTGGCTCTTCAAAATCATTCAGTGTTGACAAAAGGGCCCACAACAACATGAAGCATTGGGAAAACATGCAGTACAGTGAGAGATGTGAGGTGCTCTTACAGAAACTTAAAAGTTCATTGTACTTGCACATAAAGTAAGTTGAAAGTGTTTCCTCAATGGAGTTTGTTTTTAAAAAAAAAAAGGTCTTGCTCACACAAGAGGCAAAGTCATACCAGGAGTTGATGATTCTTACTTGCCTCTTAGGCAATGAACAGCTGAAAAAGCTAAGCAAGACAAGGCATAATCAAGTTGGTTTCAGAGTAACTCACTGTTGGTTGCAGTATATTCTTTGTCACCAGAAAACTTTTAAACATACACTGAGTATTTTTCCATGACAGATATGTTCTAGTTAAAATGTAGCTATTGGACTCAAATTTGTGGTGCTTTTCAAAAAGGGTCTATAAAATAGTTTTTTAGGTTTACTAAACTTATTACTCCCCACGCGCCTCTCTCCTGATTTTTCTTAAGGGTAGTACACAGAGACTTTGAGAGCCTGACTTGGCATAATTAGCAAAAGCAGTAACATTTAAAGAACAAATGTTAGTTGGTCTGATTTTTTCTAGTCATCCCTCAAGACAAAAACGAAAAAAAGTTTTGTTTGGTTTTTTTTCCCTCCTGTTTTGTTGTGGTTTTTTTTTTCCCTAAAATCAAATTACACGCTCTGAATAGAACAAGCAACTTATCTTGCACTTCATTATAAATCCTATTTATAAGTGTGGAATATCCAGGAAGAAGCATCAGATAGTTTTGTCTATATGCTTTGCTGCATTAAAAGTTAGTAAAACTAAACTCAAAGTAACAAGTTCTGACCTCTTACTTTATTGCTTTAAGGATAGGATGTATTTTTAGAATGTTCAGTGTGTTTGCTCTGGACATCAATGTTTTGCTGCTTTACTTTGTTGGTTATGGGCATATTAAATTATCCACATGATACCGAAGTGTTTCAGATGTATTTTGAACATATAATTGCTGTAGAAAATCTTAGGTCACGTTAGACATCATTAGGTATTGCGGCCTATACTGTGTCTTACAGCACAAATGTTAACAGCTGCTGATAAGCAAAATACTTGACTGAAAATTAGCTGATGCAGGACAGTGCTGTATATCAACCTACAAATTATAATCAAAAGGAAGATTACCACTGAATTGATATACTTACCATTTTATTGTCATTGACTATCATGAGCTCCAGATATTTCATTTCTTCAAAGACACCACGAGATACCTGATGGATTAAAGAAATTCTTTGAGAAATCATGAAGACGTAGTGATTTTCAAAAATAACAGTGGCTGATTTAACAGGATTACCCATAAATATCATGTAGGATGTGTAAACCTGTAAAAACTGGGTCAGATGCTCAACTAGGGTAGTAACTTAGTGAGTTATGATAGACGCTGGCTGAGAATCTGACTCCTATCATTAAGAAAATTTAGAGTCTATTCTTTTTGGTCCAGTGCAGAAGCCACCATTGCTTCCCTCCTCTCTTATTTTCACAAAGGAGAAAAATCTCAAACACTAAAAACTCTTGGTCTACTATACTATTCATCACAGATTTAATGAGGAAGGAAGTCACTAAAAATAGACGTGCCCTCAAAAAATATGCTATGGATTGTACAACTCAGTGAAGAAATACAGATTAATCTTCTTTAACTCAATTATTCCCCTAACTGACAAATAAACATGTGTGGATCATGAGGACTGTCCACTTCTGTTCTCTCAGTAACTTAGTTCTGGGTGTCCTCATTTGGATTTTTCATTTAATCATGCTACTCAATGACCCAAAAGGAAATAAAGTCAGGTATCTACAAAGCAGTGAGACTTCATTCAAAATTATTCTTTATCCTGAAGCAGACTCAAAACTTTCACTACTAAATCTCCATTCAATTGGTGTATAGTATTGCTGTCATTTTAGAAAGTTTATCCACTTTTCTCCATAGATTCTATATTTTTAAAGAATAATCTTGCTTTATTGTTTGATAATTGTATTATGTGACAATATTAAGCTACCAAAATATTTGTTTTCTAAAGCCTATGTTCTCTCAATATTAAAAAAAAAATCTGGAAATTAGCAGTCTTGTTTTTATAAATTAGTGTTAATAGTATAAGTATAATTAGTGGTTTGTTTTTATAAATGGTCTTAACTCAGTCACACTTCTACTTACTGCTCTCTTTCTTCTCTTTCTCCTCAGCCACTGTAGTTCAGACAGAAAGGGCCATTCAGAACTAGATTCAGTCTCTGTACAAATTACAATTTGAGAATTTCATGGCATTATTTTAAACTACTTATGTACACTGTCCAAATCAGAAGTAGATTAAGATCACCAAAATTAGAAGCATCTTTGATATTGAAAAGTTCTTTTTTTTTTTAATATACAAAATGTCATCAAAATATATCAAAACTCAAGTCATTTAGAAATCTAAAGTTAGAACTAAAGCATGCAGCAAGGGGAGGCAAAGAGATTGTAACCTGGGATTACAACATATGTTTTCTTCCATCTCATGTCCTCAATAGCATTAATATCACTGATTAAATTAAATGATTTGCAGAAGAAAACTAAATACAGGTCTTTAAGGACAGAAATCTTTCACCTGTTTTCTGAAAACTCTAAATTCCATTGGAGTAATTGTGAAAAAAAGTCAAGTCAATACCTATTTTTCAAGTTTTTCTAAATAATCAGCAATTTGATAGAGACTGTTAGCCTAATATTCAAATTTTTCAAGTTATATATACAATTATTTCCAATATTGAATAACTCATAACATAAGCAAAAACATACCAAGGTCCTGCAACTGCTTGGAGGCTTGCGTTCCATAAGTTCTTTGGATGATATGTGGCCTACTTTTACCTTCCTGATAAGAAAGATAAGTGACATTTTCTTCTAATTAATAGTGTCAAGTGAAAAGTGAGGCACTTCTTTCAGTATTTGTAATTTTTTTTTATTTTTCCATAAAATGCAAGCAACCATAGTGCCAATTTGGCATAGTACTAATTTGAAGCAATCTATTTGCAATCCTGAGCAAATCATGGAGCCTCTCTGCTTCAAGAACATTCACTAGCCTACAAAACTGAACTACCACAGATGTCTTTGAGATTACTTGAAAAAAGTCTTTTAAAAGCCTTAGTCTTAGAGAACACAGACAATTTATTCCAATAAATCAAATGAAAAAGTATATATCTAGTTGGAATCTTCTACCTGAAGAGCAGCTATTACTACTTAAGGACAAAAATGTAGCTTTCTAAACAGCTGCAAAATACAAGGAATTAATCGATACACTGTCTTTAAGAAAATTATTTCACCCTGTCTTATTGGTGTATTCAACACTTAAAAAGTAGAAGACTTTTAATGCATATTTTCTTTAGATGCCTGACATGCCCCAGATTATCACATTTTGTTATCTGCTCTAGAAAGCCACTACCTTTTCTTCCATAAACTCCTCTGCAGAGCCTGACAAAACAAGCAATTCTTTTCAAAGGGTAGGATGCTACTGTTCTGTAACTTCCTTAAGAAATACATAACATTGAAGGAAAATATGGCATATTTTTGCTGGGGGTTTTGGGTTGGTTAGGTTTTGGGGGTTTTTTCAGGGTGGGGAAGGAGAGATAAGAGTTTATACAGTACCTACTATAGTTAAGGTTAATTAAACTGAATAAACTACATGCTGAAGGCTGCGTCCAAGATATTTATCTCATGTACTACCATCAAAAAATGAGCCTCTGAAAGCTCTCTGTAGCTGTATTGTTTTGATCTCCAATAGTTTTGAGAAAAATATTAATCTGTCTTATCATTTAGAATTCCACTTGAACCCTCAGAGTTGGCAGATAGTATCTTACTCTTCTAACTAGAACTGTTGCTCTACTTCCAAATTTTACTGAAATATCACACTGAGGGAAAGATCCTAGTTTCCTTTGTCCATCAAACAAGAAAACAGTTTAGTCAAATTCTCCTCTGCCTACCATGTGGATGCCGTTGTATAAATATAATCTCCATGAGTTTACTGTGTCTGTGCTTTCAGTTTTCAGCCTTACAACCATTATGAGCATGTGCGACATCAAAATGCGTTACATAGCTTAACACACGGCATGTAATACAGTTTCTGTGGAGTCTGAGAAATCTTTTTGGATGTAATATTTTCCTGAGTCTCTGAAGTTTCATTTACAGCCCAATAATTGACCATGCAAATGATACTGATTCCTCTGAATGTTGGTCTAGTTTCTTTGAAAGTATCAGGAGTCAAAGATTTTGCAGATCTTTCTTTGTATTGTAAGTTCAGCTTCACAGTCAATAAAACATATCAGTTATGCGGAATTGTTATTTGTCATATACTGGTAAATACTAGAGCAAGACAAGCTTGACAGCTGTGACACCACATCTGGAATATAACCTACAGACCAAGTGGGCTACAAACCTTAAGAATTCTCTGTCTCAATGTTGCAGAATCATTTCACTGAAAATCACTCAAATCTTTGAACCATTCCAGAGGTAGAAATCTACCTGGGTTTACTACTGAAAGTGAGTCACTTCTATTAACAGCTGAAGTTTTAAGAACATCTGTATTATAATACTTAACATGAAGTACAAAAGTAATAATAATAGTTAGCAAGATATTTGCATAAGTGCAGTCCTATGTGCCAATCCAGCATAGCCATACATTTGAATACGCTGGATCGGAATCATTTAAGCCATACAGCAACCACTGACTTCACATATATAAAGTGTAAGACACCCAAATATAATTAGCTACTTCATTAAGCTCTTTGTGGAAAACACCGGTAGGTCAAAGAGCAATCTGATCCAGCTATTTAGAGAGCGATGAATAAATGACTTCCAGAGATCCCTTCTATGAATTTATAAATCCTTTAGTTCAAGTACTAGAGCAAATTGATAAACACTTTTTGACAATCCATAACCATTCGCTATGGAAACACTCTTATTAGTCTACTCCCATCATCTAAATGATCAACAATAACTAGGAAAAGAAAGATTTAAGAAAAGCAGAGAAAAATCTTAGACAATTCATACTTGTACATTTCTTACCTTAAACTCCAACCAAGTGTTTAAAAAAACTTTTGTTTTTTCTATGAATGCATGAGAGAGGTCACTCATTTATTGGTTTAGTCTAATACTTTTATTTGCTATTGCTTGAGCAGTCTCTTTCCCAAACCAAATAAATTAGATAAAAATAAACTTACTGCACTGTGGGTCAGATCCATTGGCTCTATCAAGTACAAATAAGTGCTATCTTCAAACATGCCACTAGAATATGCAGAAAAATGGCAATTAATTTGACTTCAGGATATTATTTTTGACAAGACAAAACCAAACTTAGGGCTGAAAAACTGATCAATATTAAAATCAATTCCATGGATGTTCATTACTACAGTGTGTGGCTAAAGCTAAGAATTTTATTTTTTTTTAAGAGGTCAGGCACATTTTAGCTAACCCTGAATGTAATGGCAATGCAATGATAAATCACCAAAAAGAGTAAAGATTTGGCCTTGGAAAGAGGAAGTCCTGATACGCACATTAGCAGGCAGAATATAATCATCAGCTGAGTTCCACTTAACAGAAAGTAATCCTAGCGAGGCCTAATTTCTTATGTTTTTTCCTTGTACAATCTAACAAAAAGATTTTTCTGTTGGCTGACAGAATCATACGTGAATATTAAGCATGCAAACTGCTAAAGTACAATTATTGTTTATCCTTTATCATAATAAGTCATCTGGTAAAATATTTATTTGCACTTACCATATTCAAAGGTTTCATGAGTCAGCATCAAAAGACTAGCAGTTTGGCATAGCTGGTACTGGCATTTCAAAACATCAAAAATCTTTGGGCCTGTAGAGTTTTAGTCCCTCACATATTAAGAGATAATGTTAATGCGTAATAATTAGTTAATAGCCTTGTTTGAAAAACGAGAACATGCACTTACTGAAGTCCATTACATGTTGAAAGAGCAACTTTGGAATCCTTGATACCTCTGATATTTCCGTGGTAGTAACAATGCTCTCCACCCTAATAATGTTTAAAAACAAACAATCACACAAGTACCCTGATTTAATTTCTTGCTTAAAACCAGGGCAAAAAAAGATCTAACACCTTGCATTAGGTAAAATTTCAGAGAAAGCAGTGATTGCTTAAGTAAATATCAATGACTAGTCCTAATTGCTGATAAGAAAAAAACTGTGCCCAGTAAAGACTAATTTATGTAAGTCTTCAAGCCGTAACACAGGTTATTCTTTTCTTGAAGTCACAGCATTCTTTATCTTTTTTAAGTGCATTTCTTTGCCATAAATTACTTCTGTAAAAATGTTATGTAAAGCAGTTTGCATAAGCATTGAATTGTTTCTTGATGCCTTCTAGGTCTGTTAAAATTACAAGTGATACAGTGTTCATCAATCACCTGGCATATATTTGGCTTAGATCTGAATTCTACTAATTTTGTCTCACTAAAAATTTATCAATTAAAATGTACATCATTAGACTATAACTTGGTACTTACAGTCACTAATCACTAATAATGAATAAGCCAGAAAGTGAATCCAGTTTATCAACACAAAGTGTACAGTTGCATTTTTACTGTACATATCAAAAGGCTACTAAAAGTCAACTCTTGATTTTAACTGCAAAAAATTCCAAATAGATGCAAAACCCAAACAATTCAAAAAATGGCAGGATTTTTGTATTTCTCTAAGGAAGCGAGCAATCATGTTTTAGACAAGCTCCTGCCTTTTATTTAAAAAGTAACAGCATCCTGGCCTGTATCAGGAATAGTGGGGCCAGCAGGAGTAGGGAAGTGATCATTCCCCTGTACTCGGCACTGGTGAGGCTGCACCAAAGTTTCCCAACTGCTGAACAATTTCCCAAGTCACTTTGAGGAGAGTCAGCTCATATCTCCCCGCTTTCTAGGTGTGCTCTGTCTCCAAAGCCACTGGCTACTTTGTGTCAGAGCATCCTAGGTGAATCAAGCTAAAGCAATCTCCTTTTGTAGAAAACAAAGATTCATGAAGTCAGAAAGGGGGAACGTGGCCCTGTACGCCGAGGCTTGGAAGCTTCTAGGAGGAGGTCTTAACAGCAGACTACAATAAATAAACGATTCAGATGAGAAATTCAGAAATAGTTGTTTTGTAAAAGCATCATCTACTCACATATAAGAATTGCTAGTGTTAAAACAATTTCACAAAGATATTTTTAAATCTCTGGGTTTTTTTAAACTTTCTGTAGTTTCACAATTTGTCATTTTTCTCTATATGTTCTAGTTTTTGTCTGTGTACTAAATTTGTGTGATTTAATTTCTCCATGTAATGGAAGTAGAGTTCTACTGTACTATCAAGAATGTTGTATTATTTGATTCTAAATATCTAAATAGGTATAAAAACCTAAGATCCTTAGCATATTTTTAGAATTACATACCATAGGCAGCCACATGGCAAATTATTAAATCCTTTAACTCTATTCTGATACAGAAATTATTTCTGTACAGTATTGCTGGACAGTAGAATTACTAATTCCTAAAATGTCATAAATCACTGAGGAATAAGTTGGTTAGACTGTTAGAGGCTTACAGAACTATTTATCATGACTAAGGATAAAATAAACTGGCCTCATAGGAATGGTTCAACTGAGTAAACGAGAAGAGTATATTTATTTTCTATCAACAGAAACAAAGCATCAAGAGCAACGTTAACAGACTGTTCAAGCTATGAATGTTAGAAAGAAACCAAGAAACATTACTTATACTTTCTAAAGCATTACTTTGACTTTTCTAAGGAAGGACTAGTGAATTTAGAAGATGTTAAATACCAGAAATTCTGTTGCTATATGCCAGTGAAGCTAAAATGAGGAAAACTGAGTGATACTAATTTACCTCATTTAAGTAGTTGGTCTTTAATGTCTATCAACAATAATCCCAGCTGAACTAAAAAGTATTCTCAAAAATTAAAAAAAAAACAACCATGAAGTGTGGTTGTCTCACATGCACTGTTTGAAAAACATACCACTCATCATCAAAATATTCTTAATTCTGGTGTCATATGTCATCTGAATTCCAACAAGCATATTGGACCCACTCCTCCTGCAATTATTCTAATCAAGGAGATACCAAAAATGTAAATGCTCTTGTTTAAATATGCACAGGATTATTTACATTTTGCATCTTATTTAATGACTTATTCAGTTCTGAATGAAATTCCTAACAGTATTGTGCGTAATTAAATCAAACTACTATACAGAAAGCAATCACTACATATTTACCTTTCCATCAGTGAAAATAAGTAAGCTATGCTTTTTAACAACTAAATCATGATCATCTTTCTCACACAAAGTAGCTTTTCAAGAATTTTTTTTAAAAGACAGTCATCCGATTAAAGCAATTGCTCTTTGTTCATCAGTGTTTTCACTCTTGTAATAAACTATCCCTTTCTAGAAAATACAATACTTTTCATCAAAATCTCACTTCTTTCCATCCACATCAGGAAACAAAACAATCTTTTACTTATTCAGGTCTAAAAATGATTAGAAGATACTGCAAAAGACCAAGATATAGTCCTTATTTGACCTCCTACACAAATCATATATATATTCTCTGAACTTATAATGAAGCCTTTTGCAGATTAATGTGACCTCAGGAGCTCTATTACTGCTTCTAAATAAATCAATTCAGAAAACATCCCCTAGGAAGTTTGGATCAAGTTACTGCAGCATGCAAAGGTAGTCCATTTGCTGAGTCTGAAGTTCTAATATAATTTTCCAGTCAGATTCATGATTCAGCAACCGCAGTGCTCAATGCTAGTGCTGCAGCTAACAATTGCATGAGCTTGTCTAAATGCCAGAAGGAATTGTTTTCTTGCATCATTTAGCATTTTTGCCTATTCTGCAGAGTACCAAGTCTTAATGAAACAACTTCCTTAGTATGTTACATGAAACTATTTTTCTTCTTCAGTGGAAGAAAACAAAATAGTATATTGCAACAATTATACTGCAGTGTAATTGTTTAATTTTGCCCTGATCTGTGATATATTGTTTTATTTGAGATTCTCTAACAAGGGCAAAATACTAAACGAGGCACCTAATACTTGGACAAACATTAGTCCCAACTTGCTGAAGGCATAAATGCAACTTGAATGTTTGCTTCCCTCCATTTTAAGCAGATGTATATTTCACATGTAATAAGCTCACAACAATATTCCAGCATTCATACCAAATATGAAAAAGTCACTCCCTGAAAATATAGTTTCTAACCTTCCTAGGAACCTACCAGTCCTCATTTTGTTACTACAACAAACAAAAAGACTGATCTGGTTCCCTTAGTAAGGGCTGAACTATATTGCATAACTTTAATCTCTTTGTCTTTGGATCAATAGCCTAAGGACTGAATTCAATTGGGGAGCTAGTTTGACAAATGTAATTAATTGGTTGTCAAGCAATATGCTGGTTTTGTAATAACTGAAATCTTAACCTCTGAAGTTAAGTCCTTCATTTTCTGTTTCACAACTGTATAATTCTTGCAAAGAAAAGTCACTGCAAGTTTTTTTTGTTTGTTTGAATGTCTTATATTACCATTATCCCTTCCCCTTGCACTTTGTGCTATGGACATGTAAATAATTAATGAAATCTATAC
Organism: Limosa lapponica baueri; assembly: GCA_002844005.1. Taxonomy (NCBI): domain Eukaryota; kingdom Metazoa; phylum Chordata; class Aves; order Charadriiformes; family Scolopacidae; genus Limosa; species Limosa lapponica. The sequence continues at coordinate 2,548,378 of KZ505656.1, forward strand.
TCATGGTGACTTCAACCCCTCCACCCCCTACATTTTACAAGACGTAATTGTTCTGGCAGTATCTGGATGATCTCCACTACTACTACCTACAACTGCCTACCCCTCACCCTGACACAGCTTTCCTGTTTTGTACAATTCTTCTTGTATTACTGAGGTATCCTCACAAGATGAGATCACAGTTACCTTGCATGTGTGGAAAAAAGGCTTCTGGTGTTTTTTAAATCTTGCAAAGCTTACTTTCTTTTTTTAACAAATTATTGGTATTATTCCCTCAGAGAGATGATTCTGACACATTTTAAGAGCACAATACCTTAGAAAACTTTGGTTTTCCATCTTCATAGTGAATCTCCACATAATTGGAAGATAACAAGTCACTGTCAAAGAAAGGAAAAATCAAGATGAGAAAAGCCTGAATATTCTTTCTATGGCTATAGTTGGGTTTGAGGGTTTTGTTAGAATTTTCAAACCATTTTTTCTTTTCTTGTAAATTAGGTTAAAAAAAATCAAGCAGCTTGTGTGCAGTAAATGGTTTGCTGGTGCAATGAAAGTCAGAGTGTGTTATGGAAGGGGGAATTTTATTCTGGAATCAAATCCCCTGTATTTCAGCTTTACAGTTAGATTATCAGCCTTATAAATATGAAAAAAAAATAATCCCATGGCTTTAGAACTTTGTTTTCTGCCAGCAACTGGTACGAACAATATGCATGTTTAGTTTATTATTGTTTTTAAATAATTTTTATATTTTATCTAAAAGTTAAACAGAGTATATGTATTGCTGAACAAATAAATAAAACAATTTTTCTGAAGACAAGAGCGTATACTTCACCTGTACCTCACTTTCGTAACTGCAAATACTTAATTTTTTCCAAAACCAGTAATGTTCTTATAAAAACCCCAAACACACACACGAAACAACCTCATACTACCCCTTTTCTTACTTTTACTTTTTCTTCTCAGATTATTTTCTCACTCTTATTTTTTTCCTAACTGATAAAACAAATTTCTGAAGCACAAAAATTTCCCATACTTTTTTTTTTAAAGTAAGATTAGCTAGCCTGTACATATCCTGGGATAACTTCAATGCCTCATTCACCTCTCACCCCATTATAATCAGGGTTGCAGTACAGCAGCCCAGAGAGAGCAAAGCAGTTAAATATGTTAACTGGCCCCATCACATAAGCAAGGTTAGCATTTTATTTAACATGATCCTGAATTCTCAGCATTTTTCAAGGCTCTAAGAACCTGTATCTTTCTAAATAAAAAAAAAAAAAAAACCAAAACCAAAACATTAAAGGATCTTATAGTGGTATATATATCAAAACAAAAGCATTCTTGCTATGAACAAAAAACATCATAATTATGGAAACCTGGTCTGACAAAAGAGCTCTGATGGGAATTCACGACTAACAACAACTTACGATAATGGGTATCTTAAGCTATTAGCAATCCTGATAACACTTTAACTCTAGGACTACTGGCTCATAAAATCAATCCTTCATGCTGCATTTATCAGGCACTACACTTATCAGAGAAGATCCTGCAGAAGTCTGTTACCAGTGGTTGTCTTAAAAGTCCTTTTTCTTGGAACTGAGAGACCACATTATGGGCACTCTGTGCCTGCAAAACCAACACTAATAGCCATGAATAATTACTGAAGTCTCATCATTTGTCTTAACCTTCATTTTGACAGCAATATTTAATAGATTTTTTTTTAAAGTGCAGATTTAAAAATAAATTCAGTTGCATAAAATCATTTTAACTTTCTCTATTTGTATCATAGTAAGCTATAAATTTTCTGCACGAGAATACAAGTGCTTTATAAATAGTACTACAATACAAACATTCACTTCTTCAATGTGGTGAGGTTTGAAACTTCTAAAGAGGATTACATAAACAAAGCAATTACACTTTAGAGTGTTGATAATGTCCTTTTCTTCTTTGCATTTTTCATACTTATTATGAAGCATAAGGGCTGTTGTCCTCAGTACCTAATGGGATGGTATAGAAAAGGCTAGAGGTAACTGACACAAGTAGGAAAACGGAAAATTTTGATTAAATTTAAGTTGAAAAAAATTGCTGAAAATGGTTAAACACTGGAACTATGCTCAACTTAAAAGGGCCTTTACCAGATTCAGATTTTTACAGACACTTCTGCTTGAATTCACAGAGACTGTTTGGCTTCCTCCAACCAATTCCAGGATCAGCATTTATTTACCATTTTCCAAATAAAAAAATGGGGGTGTGACAGTGTGAGCTTTGTCGTCTTCTAGTAGCCTTACATAACTGATCTCAGAACTGCTTTCAGTGCAATCTAGTGCTTTTGGCATCTTGTAAGACTTGCAGTAGGTGATCTCCCGCTGTGTCTACTGACTCACAACTAACTGTAGTTTAATTACAGCATTTGTCTCTTAGATTTATCCCACTTCATGTGACACAAGAGCTGCTCAAAATTTCTTTAGTCCACCCTTCATGTTGAGAAGCTCAACGTGAGCCAGCAATGTGCACTGGCAGCCCAGAAAGCAAACAGCATCCTGGGCTGCATCAAAAGAAGCATGGTCAGCAGGTTGAGGGAGGTGATTCTGCCCCTCTGCTCTGCTCTTGTGAGACCCCACCTGGAGTACTGTGTCCAGTTCTGGATTCCTCAACACAGGAAGGACATGGACCTGTTGGAACGGGTCCAGAGGGGCCACAAAGATGATCAGAGGGCTGGAGCACCTCTCCTATGAAGACAGGCTGAGAGAGCTGGGGTTGTTCAGCCTGGAGAAGAGAAGGCTCCGGGGAGACATTATAGCAGCTTTCCAGTACCTAAAGGGGGCCTACAAGAGAGATGGAGAGGGACTCTTTGTCAGGGAGTGTAGCGATAGGACAAGGGGTAATGGTTTTAAATTGAAAGAGGGGAGATTTAGATTAGTTACTAGAAAGAAATTCTTTACTGTGAGGGTGGTGAGGCACTGGAACAGGTTGCCCAGAGAAGTTGTAGATGCCACTTCCCTGGAAGTGTTCAAGATCAGTCTGCATGGGGCTTTGAGCAACCAATTCTAGTGGGAGATGTCCCTGCCCAGGGCAGGGAAGTTGTAATTCAATGATCTTTATGGTCCCTTCCAACTCTAGCCATTCTATGATTCTTCGCAGAATCTTTGCAGGGTTCAGTGCTCTTTTCTTGGATTTTGCTTGAACTTCTGTTGTAACGCAGCTGTTTTCATCTGCCAACCTTTCCCATTCTTTAGCTTCTCATTATTTCCAACTGCAAAGGGATTCCTGATTCAAGTACTAAATACACTGTCCCACATGATAGGATACCTAACATGACATGCTTACAATGCAATACTCCTATTTATGTGGTACAAGTATAAATCACAGATGCAGTAGACTCCACAATTTTCTCATCTCTGACTTTACAATGCTATTGTCCTGTGGGATCTGCTGGATACAAGGCACATTGATGAAATTCTCTATATTGAACAAATTCTCTCCAAAGAAAATTGAGGCCTGCTATTCATGATACACTTCCCAAATGCCAGGCTATAAACAAAATGCACCTTCAATTTGTCAACTACCCTTTTACCAAATGTAAAACAGTATCTACCACCTAGAAGTTGGAGCAGAAAATCCAAATTATAAGGTTATTGTCTTTCACAAACCCCTTCTCATGCTACACTGTAACAGGGTATTTAACACTAGTTTCTGGTCATTATTATGTTCCTAAGTGTGTCTCACACACCCACCAACGTAGTGCAAGGGCATTTTTCTCTTAACATTTCCCACAGACCAGCAATAATTTTGAACTTTCCATTGAAAAAAAACCAGTCAGCTTCTCCTTAAACTGCATGCCTCTACCGTGGTAGGTACCTGATTTTTGCCAGACATCTTGTATCATTTATTTCAAGTATCTGTCTATACTAGCAAACATCCTTAAGAACACTTTACTTCCAATTATCCAGAAATCCCTCAATGTATACTGTTAATCTGAGAAAAACATGATCTTATTCAGGGGAAGAGGGGGGAACAGGTGGGGGACATGATGTTTACAGGCATGTTCCAACACAGCTCTGATAGTACACACAATCAGTTGCTTCTATCATAAAGCTAATCTCAGTCCTGTACTCTATATTCATAGCAAAATCAGTACAAACACATCTGTAACTGTGCTTATAAATGGTTAGTATTGAAAAGTGATACTGCAGAGAGTAGTCTAGAACTGAAATATTCAGCAAAAACATTCCATTACTGCTGCAAAGAAAAAGATGGAATTTGGGGAAGGGAGTTTGTTCTATGTATTGCTAAAGGTCCAGAAACAACAGTTGTAAAAATAAGTGTAAAACTGCTACTGCAAATTTTCCCTACCAGAACTTTTACCTGTTATTAATGCTGACAAATCTGACAAAAGACAGTAGAAATTATTTAAGGAAAAGAAAAGAAAAAAAAAAAAGAACACAAACAAAATAACTTTCAAGCATGTTTTCCAACATGAAAGACAGAAACCCAGAACAGCACTGTAATTTCACCAGTAGGTGTGATGGGATCCTTTACACAAGTGGCATCGAAAAGAAAGGCCTGGAATACACTAAGAGCTCATGTAGAAGTACAGGTCTGAGGAATGAGATACAGAACTCATGCATAAAGTAGTGGTCTCCACAAAATAACTCTTCTTCCTTCACTATCATTTACAGAATGCCCAAATTTACCTCTGAAAGGCAGCTCTGAATTCTAGAAAATACAGTTGTGCCTCCTCTACACTGGACTGTGTTTTCTCACCTTTCAGTTGATCCATTTAGATTTTGATTGAGCAGGAATGCATCCAGCACAGCAAATTTGTTTTTCAATATTATGAGAGCCAGAACCAGTGCAAGCTTTAATTGCAACAATTGTGTAAGTCATGATCACATCAGACAAAAGCATATTTAGGCTAGTGACACATCAGTATGACTTTTCTGTAGTTCCTCCCACCATGCCTGGTTGGTCTTAGGTAATTGTTTTTATTAAGCTGTCCTGCAATACCAGCTCTTCCACCTGAGTTACACTGGCAGATGCAAAATAAGCAGGAAAGGGATATGCCATTCTTGGCATTTGCTGCCTTTGAAGACACAGGCCAGCTGTTAAAGGAACAAGCAGATGCTTTCTGAAGGACTCACATCCACTTTGCCAGCGCATATTTCACTGCTGCTGTTTTCATTAGCAGGAGAGCTGCAGCATGAAAAGTGGCTTACCTCAGCTGGCATCTAACTATCCTGATGAAAAGAACCAATTTGCATAGGTAAAGGCTATGAAATAACTCAAAAGATCTCTCATACACAATAATCAAGTTAGCTTCCAGGAACCTAGGACACAGCCTGTGGAAAATTGGACTACCAAGCAATAATAATTATTTTTTAGGTATTCTGAAATTATTTAAGCTCAATACCAGTGTCTGAGCAACCTAGTTTAGTTGAACTACTTAACAGAACACCCATCAGATGTTTTTGTCCATTTGACAGATATAGTTCAGTAGCACATGAAGATGTGAAAAACAAATTAAGACCTTGCTACAGCACTTTTTTAGATCATTGAAATACTGTCATCTAATGAAAAGACCATCTATAGCCTTTTTTCTATTACCAGTCTCAATTCTATCCACAAGCTTTGTTGAATCGACTGTTCTTACGGGAATTCATTAAGTTTCTAGTATGTATTTACAGTAGTCTTTATTTGGCTGTTGTCTTTCAAGCTGCTCTGACGAGTGTCTCCAAGGAATAAATATATTGCAAATATTCATTGTTATTTTTTAAAACACAGCAAGGTTTCACTACTTTTTCTTATATTCTCTTGAAGGAGCTTAAAAATCAAAATGCAATACTGTGGATGAAGCATCTGTGTTTCCTTTAATTGCTTGGAAACAACTGAGGACACAGGTGTACAGGTCAACTTTTTCATAACTATGGAATCAAAGGAAGTCCCCACTCACTTCTGCTATTATTACCATAATGATTCTGCAACAGTAAGCAGTACACTTATTTAAAAATCACTTCTTGCATAGCCTTGCTCTTGTTGTTTGCTTTTGTTTGGTTTGTCTTTCAGGTAGAGAAAAGGACGACCTGACAACAAATTTATTAAACTGAAGTTACCTAGATGATACTTTAGTTATATTTTAAGAGGTCCTCCAATGGCGAAAGATTTCCAGAAAAGACTGACAGGAAAGCATGTTCTGCAGTCACACAGAATGGTGCAGAAAATATTCTAGATTCTTTTCTGGACCAGTCTGCCTCCCTCAGTGCAAAAAACGCTGAGTCAGTTTCAAGGGAGTTCAGACAAATTCTTCACAATCCTTTCTCTAGTTAAGTCCTGAAGCCCTCCATCTGAGAATGGAGCATGCTATATTTTAACGGGTACTTCAGCAAGCATTTTGAAAGTAGGAGCTTGAAGAGTTCTTCAGAATATTAAGAACATTATGTTGCTCGGTTTCTGCTATGTTTTCCTTTACCATAGCACTACAGATTCTACAACTTTTAGAAGTGCTGTGTAAAGGGATATGAAGAAATGAACGGGTAAACAATATTACAGAAGACATGAGTACTGTGTCATGGAAAACACCTCAATGTAATTTGTTATGACAGAACTTTCGTAGAAGAACAATTGATGAAATAAAGACTTCATTTAAACAACTGTTCCAATTCATTCAATACTACATTTTAATTGATCCCTTTCTTCCACCACCAGCTTGGAAAACAGGTAGCTTTGAATTATCAATAAGAATTTTATTAACATGTAGTGTAAGGTTGAGGGCTGCCATCTGCCTTTGCCAGAACGGTCTCATTCAATGGTAATCATATCTGCCAGAGCTTCCTTCATTTAAAGCAAGCTTTTCTATATACAAAAGAAACCCGGGTCTCTTCTCCTCTTAAAGAATTCACTGAATGCACCAGGTGTTCTGATACTTTGTATCTAATGAATTAACAGTCCAATTTACACCAACTCTTACTACTAAGGAAAAATCCAATCAGATGTGGGTGTGGGCTTTTTAATTATTTTATTTTACTTCTAATACTAAAACTAGTGAAATAAGTTTATTTATATAGAGAGAGCTGACTTGATCACCTTCAGTTTAGATTAACTACTATAGCAGAATCAGAGATACATTTTTGGTCCTCCGGAAAAATAGAAGTTTATTTTGCTTCCCTTAATCCATGCTTTCACGTTGAACTATATTGTGCAACTTTAGCTCTGTCATTGAATGAAGTTAAACTTAGTGCTACGAACCCTTAGGAGCTAGTTTGATGAACTTATGTCAAGCATACGCAGGCTTTGTACTAGCTCCAAACACAAATACTTCAGCCTGACTGTAACAGAATCTGAGATCCCAGTAATTCACTTCAGCACAAAGATCTCACTATTGACGAGAGTGGACCATCTCAGAAACAGGTTGAAAAAACTACTAGATTAGAAAGGTAACAGTTCTTCACCGCTGCCACATTACAGTGGCTACATGTGGGCAAGGAGTAAGAACACAACCTAAGAAAGGATGCATCAAGCCAGACAACTGCTTAGTATGTTGTCTGATGGCAAATACACATGTAGCAATTTTTCAGGGAGTTTTCACAGCACCCAGTAATCTGTGACACCAGAATTTCATAAACAAGAGTTAGTATAATTATTTTCAGTGGCCCTCAGTAGACCTCTTTTCTGCAAGTTCTTCCAATCCTTAAATTCCTGTAAATAGTTCAATATACACAATATCCTATGACAAGATTTGCATTTATTTTTGTTTTGTGAGAAGAACCTCCTTTCAAATCTCCTCCAGTATGCAATATCTGCAGTTGTTACATGAGAGGAGGCAATAAACATCCTCATCCTGCCACACAGAATTTTATAGCATTGTCATACAGCCCCAGGTGTGTTGCTTGCCCTGAGCTTGCTGTCACTAGCAATCTACCAAACCAATGGCTGCGTTCGCATCTCAGCTGACAGGTATTCAAAACCCTGTTCAGAAAGGTGTGAGATCAACACTTAATTAAATCCAGGATCAGGAATGCATAGAAAAGTCTTTTCACTCCACAAGCAAGTGGTCTGACAAGAGGGCTAACATTCACAATACCAATGTCTGCATTTTGAAAGACAAACAGCATGTCCTCTCAGGGTCTTGGGTTTGGAAATTTTTTTGCGTTTTGTTTTGGGTTTTGGTTTTGGTTTTTTTTTACAAATTATTTAAGATGCCTTTTTCCAGAGGCTCACAGATCCCATGCAGGAACATACTTCCCAAGAACTCTTACAACAGCACAGAAGGAAGAAAAAAAAAAAAAAAAAAAGAAGTGGAATTTCAAACAAATTAGCCTATGCTGAGTTTCTTACAGTCTTGTTGAAATAAGCTCTGGAGCCAACGATTTTATTGATAGACATTTTGTGGAACACAACTCTACTCATGCATTGCACAGCAGGCATAGAGACATTACTTAATTACAACAGCGGAATCCAAAACTTTAGTGCTTGAAAGTCAGGGACTGCAACATTAACTTCTATGGCTACAATTATAAGTTCTCCTCTATAAAACATATATAGAAACAGACACACACATTTTTTATTTTATAAACTTTTGCTAAAAATAAGGGGATGAGATGAAGAAAAATAAGATCAAAAAAGAAGAAAAAATATCAAAATGACTGATCTCAAAAATTCTAGGAGGAATCAAAGAAGTAGATGACAAGGAGCTGGAAACACTGCTAAGAAATATTTGAGACATTGAACTAAGAGTGCACGCCCTCAGACAATGACAGAATTGGTGCTGCCTCCTACTGTACTCCTGGAAGAGTGAATGAGTAAAACACTAGACTGTGCACATTAGTGAACATACAAATGTGCATGCACACATATTATAAAATACAGATTTTTATCATAATCTTAGTAGCAGGATGGAAAAAAAATACTTGAAGAGAGTTGTACTAAATTTAAAATTACAGAAACAAAATAGTAAGATAAGATAGAATAACCAAAATATTGCTTATAATCAATGCTTCTAATTTACAGCTGAACATAGTAAATGAGAAGGAAGCTTCTTCAACCCTTAGGCTTTTAAAATTTTTAAAAAGACTTTAAAAAAAAATCTTTAAAAAGAAAGCTTTTTTCACACATTAACATGCGTTGAAAAATATGGAGAGGTTTAAGTATCTGTCTCTTCAGTCTTTTTGCATGTGAAACGCCCACTGAGGCAAACGATAACTTTTAATAAGTTGCCTCAAGTTCTGGGAGTAGCAAATGAGGCAGTAAAGCGATTATCCACAACTGAAATACTCAAGACTGCACTTACTAACAGGAGAACACATGCATTGGTGGTAAAATCCTAATACTGGGTTCTTTGCATCTCATCTGTAATAAGTTTTAAAAAGCAGGCTAGGCTTAAACTTGCCACAGTAATATTATCACATTTAATTTACACAGCCTGTGTATCTTACAAGATCCATTTAGTACCTTAAGTATTTAAGCTTTTATTTAAGAAAATGTTATAAATATTTTAAGTTTCCTTCTGGAAAACTGTGATTAGTTTTCCCATTTCCATTAGAAAAGAATTTCGAGACAAAACAAGAATCAAATAGATTCTCAATCCAGTTACTACCCTACTGTTTTTTAAATTATGCTAACAGTGTAATCTCCTCTGGGACTAGTCTCAAATTAAATTCAGCCCTACAGAAACATACACCACAGAGACTACACAACAGTTATAAACTTTAAATTGATGGATAAAATTGGCTGTAATACCACACTTCACATAAGAGACTCACTGCTCGGAAGTCATTGTATTTTAATGTCTCAAATATTTAAGTCATGTTACAGTCAAATGTGGTGGTTGTTTGGTTTTTTCAGCTCATGCCAAAGATGACAGATTTTTTTGATATGATCTCTTCAGCAAAAAGAAAATCCATTTTCCTGGAAAAGAAAGAAAAGATGAAAAATACAGGCTGGTTTGGTGATATTTCCCCCCTTCCCTAAATTTTCCCCCTAAATCCTAAATTTTGAGGGAAGTTTTCAGTAGGAAGGGAGAGAAGTTTTCATCTCTGTTTTTTACCTTCCATTTCTGTCCAGCTCTAGTACCTAATTCTCCATTCCATGTATGTGCCTCAGCCACCACAGTCCCAAGGGGGAAGGCTCTAGCACGGCCCCAGCTCCAGTGCTGGAAGAGACTCCTCTAGAGACTGGTGCTAGACCATCAGCTGAAAATTGCCACACAATATAGCCAACTTACCTTATCACTAAAAAAAACCAGCAAGTAGACATTTTTAATTCATTGCTTTTGGTAGTATTGCTCTCTAATGTTTTAGTACTACACCAGAACATAAAGACTGGTAGCTTTAAACAGGACATAAAAGTTACCTGCAGAACTACTTGTCCTTCAACAGAAGGACAGTAACTTAAAAGCCTTTTATATGTTGGTAGAAAAGAGACATTAAAAAGTAATTTGGTAGCACCTCACAGACGTTTGTTTATGTACACAATACATAAATGAATGAAAAAATGAGAAACTGTTCAGCTATATTAGGATCATTGATTACTCAAATACATTGTTAAAACAAATGAACTGACAGTATTGTTTGAGGACAAAAGTAGGGATTTACTGAAAGTAATGAACACTTTTCAAGGCTTTTTATATAAATTGGGTTTTAGACAACACTACATGTTACTTGTTGCACAGGGAATTTATCAAGTTTGGGCAATCTTATCTGAATTATAAAAAGCTGAACTTTTCAAATGAGATTAATTGTTACTCCTAAACCCCTATAATCTTTCATTTTTGTACTAAGAGCATTAACTAAAAACATTATTTAATCCATTACAGATTAGAAAAAGTATTACTTTTTGCATCAAATTATTTCCATAATCCACATATCTGCAATTATTATGCATTGTCATAAATTACATCACATTGACAGCCTGATTTTGGTCAAACTAAGTGTATCGAGGGCCAAGATGTCTGAAACTTCAGAGTAGCCCACCTTGTTAGAGAGTTCAAAACTAATCTTTTTTCCTGAGTCATCTTGTCAGAAAAAGCTGCCAACAATGACCTTTAGAATAACAAATTATATTTCATCTGTTTTAACACCTGTAGGCCTTGTGCAACTGAAAAGTTGATTACCCATTCAAACTCCATAAAAATCTCACATTTAAATTGTCTCTGCACACTGAATTCAAGAGGTTTGATGGCCTTATATTTCTTTCAAGCTGTTTGTGCCATTGCACTATAGGAAGATAGAAAACAAAGTAAAAATTTATATTAACATGCTTCAGAAACTTTCAAATTGCCACCTGTTTTTCTTGACAGTTATTAATGCAAGTGTATATCTAATTTTCTTCACTTCCTGGTTATAATACATGCTATGAAAAAAAAAGGCAACTGGAACATAGAAGGTAGGCAACCGCATAGATTCCAATGAAGGTAAAGAAAAGTTAAAACTTGAACCTGTTTGTAGGCAACAACCATCCTCTGATTTTAAAGCTTCATATACGCAAAGAACTTTCCTAAAAAAACCAGGGACAAAACCAGAATATACGGAATAAACACACAGAGTAGGTGACATTAACTCACCTTAGAGTAACCGCTACAAATATATTTTCAACATATTCAAGGGATCCCAAATTTTGAATACACATTCCACATGTGTCTGAATTATTTTGGCCAATAGCACACAACAGCTCAAGTCTGTGGCCCTGTTGTTCTTCTGTCTTTCCTTCTGATCAGACATTAGTAATACCAATATGCCAACTAAAATTCATTGTAATCCAACATAGTAGCAAACGGCAGCATTTTGCTGAACACATAAATGTAACTGAGAGATGAGAATGGGTCTTTTTCCAATCATTGTCTATGGGTATTTACAATTTATGATGTTACAAGTTCCATAACTTACGGGTTTAGAGTGTTATGTCAGGTCAAAAAGTAGGACAGGTTTTTTAAGTCATTTTCTGGAGCAGAACCAGCTAGACACTCAAATATTTATGAGTCAAAAACCACTTAGGAAGCTAGGAGAAAACCTAATATATAAAGAGGCAAATGGTAGGGATACCAGTAAGGCACCTGAACACCCCAAATAATACCCCAAAACCAGAACTTCTTTTCATAAGGTGCACAGCAAGTGATCTCACCCTCTCTTTCTGAAGTGAAAGACACTGCATTTCTTGATTGCTGATAAAGCAACCATAGCTGGAAAAAAATATGTGTATTTACTTTCTTTATGGACCATTTCTTGTTATAAATAAGCAAAGGTAAACAGTAGGTCTGGACAATGAGTAACGTTGCTAGGATATGGAGAATGTAAGGCTATCAGGTTTGTGATGGTATTTGGTTAACAGCCATTCAGCAGAAGAGACTAGGACAGGAAAAGCAACCAACACCCAGGCACACAAATCCTAATGAACAGGAGATAAGAGTTCTGGTCTTTGTTATTATCTGTTAGGTCACTGACTGACTGACAGGCCATGGAAGGAGCCACTCAGGCACAGCCTCGAAGAGGTTCAACCAGAACTTTAGAACTGATAAGAAGCAGTAAACAATGCCATCATGGGTCTCCTAGGAAAGAACAAACTTATTACAGGATGTCTGCAGGGGCTTGTCAAAATGTGCAAACGTTTTTATGGAATGTTCAGGGAAAGTGCCAAAGGTAGGGAAGGGGAATCATGATGGAACAAGTAGGGGATAATGGAGAGGAAGTAGCATAAAACAGATTCATTAGTGTAAGCTGCAAGTCACTAGGTTTGTCTGGCCCAGGCCTCCACCTGATCACTTCAGTTGGTCCTATGTTTTCATAGAGTCCTACTTGTAATATTGTCTACATGACTTTGTTCTCTATTCTACATAAGTGTGATGTGCAAGCAATAGTCAACAACCATGAAGAGACCTGTTCTCTGGGATGGTTTAAGCCGAGTAAGAGACCTCATGCCTAGACATGAACATTTGATGAACTTAAAGCCTGTGTTAACATTTGAGTCTGAGAATGTAGGCATGCTTGTGAATTAAGAGAGGGCTGGTGCACGTGTTTCACTAGCAAACTTCCAAGTCCCATTAGCTGGAGAACAACTTCATCATGCTGTTTGTATTCTTGTTTACCCAAGTGCTGTTTGCATTTATCTGTGGTGCCAGTAAAGACAATGTTTTTCCTCTGTGATGGTCTATGTGACCAGCCATATTCTACATATAGTGCCATCTTGGGAATGCGTGCTCAGTCTCGTTACTGGCTGGATGTGCAAACAGAACAGTGGCAAGCAGACCAAGAGGAGAAAACCTCTGTAGCTTAGAGCCCACTAGATATAGGTTTCCTTCACTAATATATCACGATTACCCCACTTGAATTACTCTGCATGGGTCCTACTGACTCTCATAAAACATCATATTCTTGCACTACACTATAGCTCTTCCAGAGGCTAGAGAACACCCAGTTATCTTCAAGCATTTCTCCTTCCATTGTGTGTTATTCCCTGCCTTTGTACTAACTCATATTTTGCCAGCCATTCAAGACTGTGTGTCACATTTTAAAAGATGGAACTACAAGAGCAACCTAACTTCAAAATCATGCATGGATGAAGGAAAATGTTTCCAGCTCGTCTTTACAGCAAAATACCTGATAACTAGTAGCCAAGCAGCAAAATACATGAATATAGAAGTTCAGCAAATTTTATAGTCAAGCAAGTCATAGCTTGCTGCTTTGAAAAGCTATTAGATTTAATAAGTTTGCATTTTTCTCCTCAACAAAACTTTCATTACATAGCAGTTAAGACCAAAATAAGACCTCATATGGACCTCAAGACCAGAGGAACATGTTGTTGGGTTGTTTGGTTTTTTTCAACCAGTATGCAATCATTTCTGTAAATTTGTTTCTCCTTTAAGTGTGCTGAAAGGCTCAAGCATAGCAGAAGGGGCACCCACATTTTTAAGCAATACTGTAGATAATTTCACCTGTCCAATATTTAGTACTGATTTTATACTTCTACCTTAGTCTTAAATTTTCTCAATGTAAATTTTCAGTGGCAAAAAAAATTGTTACAATTTTTAGAAAAACACATAGTTACATACCTTCAGCTGGGTATATAAATAGATAGAATACAAACAACTAAACCGCCATTGACCTGCATTACAAGCTAGATCTTCTAGAATTGACAGTTATGTAAAACTGTTTATCTTACTGGTAAACAGACTCCAGCTGCACCTTTCAGTACAGCTAAACCATTACAATTCCCACCTCATTAGGAACTTCATGATTATAGTGACAATAGCATGTTTTCCAGATCATTAAAGATGAGCTATTCATACAAATACTTACAACATTCCTACACACCAGCTTGAGCAACTAAAATAACATCTACATGACAGTTCATCGATAAGTAAAAAAAATGTACAAGAAAATCCACACCTTTCAAGCACTACTGGTACTGGAATCTCTCTGTTTATCATCATTTACCATGAATGATAAATTTTAACAGTATGTATGTTATGGGCATCTGCAAGGGTAACAATTATCTCACTTAAAAAGGGCTAAGTTATTTTACATTAATAAACTTGGATAACAGCATATTTTTCTGCAGATCTTGGGATTTCATACGTTCTGACCTTGTACCATAAGTTAGAGAAAATAAGAGCAGGAAAGAAAGAAACCTCAAATTGTACACTTACTTATTCAATGTGAGGTCAAGGATGAATTTGGAGCCAAAGGCCTCAATCTGGAAACTTGCCTGGGCCAGATGTACAGCCTGTAAACACGAACACACAGGAGTACTATACAGTTTTGCAGAACATTTAAAGTTGTCAAAAGAATCACTGAGCTTTATATGCAACAAATATATGACAAACACCTGTGAAAAACAAAGTTATGGAAAACATGCTTATTTCCATGAATCTCATAAGCATATGAAAAGCTTTGCCCCTGTACCAAATTCCGATTCAAAAAGATTGGCCTTTTTAGAGCGTAAAGGAAGAGAGAGAAGCAAATGGCACCTAAACAGCATGCTTTCAAATACACACTCATTCCTCACAAAAAGAAAAAAAAAAAGAGAAAAAGTATTCACATAAATGTCTGTATTTTGCCATAACCAGATGGCTATGTAATAAAAGCATAAGTAATGTAGTATATTGTTCTTTTAATTATGTTACTACATTCACTTTAAAAGGCCTGAAATAATTAAAGCATTTGTAATATGCGCCTTCAAATAAGAAAATCATGGCAAGGCTTGCATTACATGTTATGAAAGACTCCTTCAAATTAATCCCTTCACAATTAAAGGCTTTGGACTTGGCAGTGTAGTCAAACCTGTGTACGGAAGACTGATGCTGCTCAACATACAACAACAATAAAACAACATTAGCTTGTCTCGCATAGGGAGTTAAAAGTTAACTTCCAGGATATTCAATTTTTGTCAGATATATAAATTGTATTCTTTATTCTTTTCTATACCATTGTAACTGAAGCCAAAGACACTTAAAACACCCTCATCTGTTTTCTAGAAAAATAGGAAGATAAAAGATGATCCAAGAATGTCTTTTTGTGAAGACACTGTTCCAGCACGGTGGAAGAGATTAGATCTGAATTTCATAGAACCCCTTCCCTGATAATGTTCTAATTAAATCATGCTTACTTATACACTAATTTGATACAGCATTAATAATTACATAAAGTTGGATTATGACTAAGCCCTTTAATCAAAAGACAAAAAAATACTATATTTTATGAAACCCCACAATAAATCTTCAGGTATGTCACAAAAACAACATAAAGTTCTAGCTAGTTTTTAACTTAAATAATACAAAGGTTAGCTTTTATGGCCCACAAAGCTTACAATTTTGTTCTCCATTGGAAAGTTTTCTATGAAGGATAAATTCTTTATGTTCCTCTTCCATTCTTGCACCACACAGAGCAGCACTGATTTTCATCTTATTTCTCAGCAAAGGTATCCATCATTTTTCATAAAATCCCCGAATGTAATTTTAAAAAAAGCATTTCTAAAAGTTGCTATAGTGACTAAAATCAGTTGTGGCGTTTCCCATGTGAGTTTATCATTCTTTGCCCCTAGAATTATCATTTCCCTTCAACAGGGTCACAGAGCTTTGTTGTCAAGATTTAAAAAAAAAAAAAAAAAACGTGTAGTTACAAGATATTTTAAAGATCTTTAATATCATTGAACAATTTCTTACCTAAAGCCTGGATTTTGTTTATTAAAAAAAAATACAATAAATTTAAACAAGAATTTTAAAAATAATATTCCTCTGTGCCATCTACAACAATATGGAAGCAAAGCAGTATCAAGCTTTCTCTCTGTTACATTTTTTGGTAAACGAATGTTAATGGTTATCTCACCAGCTCACCAATTCACTGAGATAACAGTGGCCTGACAAATTGAGTTTACAGCTGCTCTGAATCACCAGAGTGAAACAGTTTAAGTATAAAGACAAACAGGTAACTTGATGGAGAGAATCTGCAAAGAATCTGTTATCCTGACTGGCAATCCCAAACCAACCAAACAAACCAAACTCTTGAATATTTTTCCTTTCAAGAAGATTCAAGCTACTTAACTGATTAATAAAATGCTTCAGTGTGGAGGATGACATACCACCTTGAATAATAAAACACACTTCAAAAGCAATGATGGTGTACTGAAACATACCAAAATCCTGGAACTTCAGCACAAGACATCACAGAAATTAAAAATGTAGATGTATAAAAACAAGCCATGTATAAAAATAACCTCAAGGTCAGGAGCTTCCATCAAGGCCTACTAAATCCAAAAGACAAGTTCTGGTTCCCAGAAGATCCTGAGACAGAAATTGCTGGAGTCTGGGAAAACAATCTAGGAAGTAGTACCCCATGACTGTTATGCTTATATATCCATCCTTAGGCATCTCCTACTGATTGCTCCCAGGGACAGCCAGATGGACGTCTGGTATGATCTGCTATAGCTCTTCTCTTGTCCAATGAAGCCCATTCAATGATAAGTGCCTATCATCCCTTAAGTTTCTAAGCCATCAACCATGTATTCTTTATCTTTCTGCAATTTAAAATTATTTAAATTAACTTGTATTCTCAGTCTACAGTATCATAGAAAATCTTGTAGGATTAGATACAATATCATTGCTATTTCTGGAAACAATTCTGTATATTAAAACACCACTTGGTATCTTTTACTGTGCCTCATTTCACAGAGGTAGCCTGGGCTGCAAAGCAGCTGACACTAGTTTGCTACCCTGCAGTAGGGCATGTTCTCCACCAGACTCAGCTCAAACAAAAAGAACACTGAATTTTAAGTCCCTTCAGGTGAATGTGACACACCACTGCTGCAGCAAAATAGAGATTTTGTTAAGCTGGTTAAATAACAGTAACCACCCATGACAGCCGTAACCCAGAAATCAGATGAAGGTAAAGAGACTAAAGTATTTAATGCCAAAACTGACATTTTTCCTGTAACAAGTTAGAAAGTCACCAGTGAGTGGTCACCAGGTGTTTTAGCTGTTACAACCATCAGGTACAACCATGATGGAAAGAAGTATTTCAGAAAAGTATCTGTGGAATTCTGGTATACACCTTACCATTTCACAGTATTCTCTTATCAGCTACTTTGTAATACAATGCCTGCAGCATAATACGAAATACAGTGTTCTTCTGATTGGCATAGAAATATAAATTGAAACAAGAGTATAAAGTAACTTAGCATGTATTTTGAAGAATATATATGGGCTAGGTATCTTACCATGTCTTTTCATAAGAAAAATATTAAACATCACCTTTTTCTACCACTTGCATACGTGTATATGTTCACATCTGCACAAGTATTCTTTACTTATATAAACAGGAGACTAAGTTCCTTTGAACGTGTTTGTTTATAATTTAAAAACCTCTGCAGAGGTTCCCGCTTTGACAGCTACAAGCTACTCCAATAGCAAAGCTGCAAAATTACATAAAGTTTTATCTGCAGCAAAGAGTTGTTACTGATGATACATAGAGGAGCAGGCTGAAGGGAGAGTCTGAGTTTTTAAAATTTTTCCTGTCCACAAACCCAAATTTTAGAAAGAAACAAAAAGTCTTTTTTCACTGTTCTGGAAGCTCAAATTACTAGCGTAGTCACTGTAATAAGAGATTTTTCACAGTCAGGGAAACTGCAGTATCTGCTTGTGCAAAGCAGTAGCTCTCAGGTTTTTTTCCAAGCTAAAAATCCATACACATAAAGAATTCCAGTTTCTTTCAAATTAGTCATTAGCTGACTATAAGTTTCAAGACAAAAATGGACTAGGAAGCTGTAACAAATCTCAGTTCTACTGATTCATGTCACAACTTGAACACTTTCATTGTTTTCATTATTGTGCTTGGGCATCATTTTTCCATAATTCACTTTTCAAGACTTGCAGGAATTTTACAACCATCATCACCAGAAGTATTACATTGGTTTTACTTTCTTCACAGTAAAATTATACCGAATGCAATAATGTGTAATCCCTTCAAAAAAACTAAGTTCTGTCACAAGTCTTTAAACAAAAGTAACAGCATTATTTAACTTACTGGCAGTTGCTATGGGTCTTTTGCTACATTCATACAGATATGATCTCCAAACGACAAGCTCTTTGCTTTTAGAAATCTATTTTTGCATATAGTTCTGCTGACTAAAATAATGGCCAAATGCTCCGTCTCTCATTTCAGTAGCTGAGCAAGTGGTTTTGTCACTCCCATTTTGGAATTAGAAACCTAAGTCCCATTTACACGGATTTTACACCATTAAAACATTTTTTGATCTATGCCTTCATTCTGATAACAGTACAAGTTTTGCACAAATCAGTGTGACTTAGTATATATTAGTTCCTTACTCTTCTTTTAGCTTGTTTGCCTATCCTCAGACTTCATACAGAAGCTGTCCTTCTTTAGTGTTTGAAAAATATCTCCTATACGGCACATATACTGAGATAACCTTCCACTATTTGTTGGACATCATAGAATAATCTGAGTTAGAAGGGACCTTTAAAGGTCAGCTAGTCCAATCCCTCTTCAACTAGATCAGGTTGCTCAGAGGCCTGTCCGACCTGACCTAGAATGTTTCCAGGGATGCAGCATCTAACACATCTCTTATTCCAGTGTTTCACCACTCTCGTATAAAATTCTTCCTTTTATCTAGTCTAAAGCTACGGTCTTTTAGCTTAAAACTAATACCCCTTGTCCTATCACAACAGGCCCTACAAAAAAGTCTGTCCCCACATTTCTTATAAACCCCTGTCATGGTTTTAGCCGAAATCACCGGTTTTGGTGATTTTGGCTAAAACCACGACAACCCCCTTTAAGTACTGAAAGGACACAATAAGGTCTCCCCATAGCCTTCTCTTCTCCAGGCTGAATAGCCCCAACTCTCCCAGCCTGTCCTCACAGGAGAGGTGTTCCAGCCCTCTGATCATCTTTGTGGCTCTCCTCTGGATCTGCTCCAATAGGTCCATGTCTGTCCTGTGCCAAGGATTCCAGAGCTGGAGACAGTACTCCAGGTGGGGGTCTCACTAGAGGGGAGTAGAGGGAAAGAATCACCTCCCTTGACCTGCTGGCCATGCTTCTTTTGATGCAGCCCAGGGTATGGCCGGCCTTCTGGGCTGTGCACACACTTTGTTGGCTCATATCCAGCTTTTCATCCACCAGTACCCTTCAAGTCCTCCTCTGCAGGGCTGCTCTCAATCCCTTCATCCCCCTAGCTTGTATTGATATGGAGGGTTGATCTGTCTCAGGTGCAGAACCCTGCACTTGGCCTTGTTGAACCTCATGAGGTTCACATGGGCCCACTTCTCAAGCCTGTCCAGGTCCTTCTGGCTGGCATCCCATTACTCAGGTGTGTCAACCACACCACTCAGCTTGGTGTCATCTGCAAAATTGCTGATGGTGCACTTTATCCCACTGTCTGTGTCATTGATGAAGACCTTAAAGAGTACTGGTCCCAATACAGATGCCTGAGGGACACCACTTGTCACTGATCTCCATCTGGACATTGAGTCGCTGACCACTACCCTCTGGCAGTGGGGGGACCGTGTCAAAGGCCTTGCACAAGTCCAGATAGACAACATCCATAGCTCTTCCCTTGTCCACTGATGTAGCCACTCCACCATAGAAGGCCACTAGGTTGGGCAGGCAGGACTTGCCCTTGGTGAAGACATGCTGGCTGTCTCAAATCACCCCCCTGTCCTCCATGTACCTTCGCATAGCTTCTAGGAGGATCTGTTCCATGATCTTCCCAGGAACAGAGGTAAGGCTCACAGGTTGGTAGTTCCCAGGGTCCTCCTTTCTACTCTTTTTAAAAATGGGTGCAATGTTTCTCTTTTTCCAATCACCAGGGACTTCATCTGACTGCCATGAAATAAAGCATTTCATACTGAAACAGCATACTTAAATGTCGCAGCAGCATGTAAAGCCTCATGCTTAAAATATACAGGATTTCAGAAAAGTTCCTGTTGATGATTTGTTTCTGATCTTTAACAATAAAGTTACTTCGACGTGCTTGAACCTCAAGCCTTGAAGACTGTTATTTGAAAGAATGGTTGTCAGCATGTGAACACAGGCACAGGCCTACCACTGAAAGGAATCCTACTGTTGCTCTTTTAACCCCAGAGGCCAGAACCCACCATTCTCTGCCAATGTGACAATATTTACATACTTGTCTGTAGTGATACTGGCCGCTAAAATCATCTCTCTCTCAGGATTTTGTTCATAAAACTCTACAAAGTAGTGCATCCATGTCTTGGAGCACCTTCCTGCAGTACCCAACTTTCCGCAAATGCTAGAAAACCTATAAACTTCATTTTTCCTTTTTTCATTTCAGAACAAGGCTTAACAAGTGCAAGTGTTGCACTACCTAACACGAACTGAAACCTTTTATAGGTTATCACTTGAAGCCCACGAGAGGACCCAGATATAAATTTTTTTAAAAATGGATTTTGAAAGTTTTAGAAATATCATGACTCACACGTCAGCTAGGAAACCAAGATGTAGATCTGCTTGAGGTGAAGTTGGCATAAGGAAGATGGCCTTCTACGCCCAGAAACCAAAGAAGATAGGAAGGCCAATTTCAACCCTCCTGTTAGTAACTACTTGAAGATACAGAGTCCAGGTAAGTCTTCTGCATTAATAAAAATTCAATATAGAATAGAAAAAAAGACAAGTACACAAAATCATCAATTTGCAAGTAGTGTAAACTGAAGCAGCACCACAAAAAACTCTGAAAAAAAATACAAAGCCAGCTGAAATACTACAAAGATTTTCCAACAGTCTTAGATTTCTACACATAAGCCATGTGAAGTTCATTCATCATTTTGATCCTTGTTCATTACATGGGGATTAAAAGCAAAGACCTAGCCTAAGATAGACAAGGAAAGGGAAGACAGTTATTAATGCCCAGGATTTTAGCAAGAATTCACGTGATGCTGTCTCTTGAGAGATTGTTAACCATGATCTTTCATCTTTTACAAAATAGGCCTGCTTCTTCTTCAATGCCACCTCCTTTTTAATGGCTGTGATACAGTTGTTTTCCTGTCATATTAAGGATACATTCCCTCTCAACTTTTGTATGCTACATACCACAATTGCATAAAGGACTGAGACAGCACTGTATCTCAAACTTTAAAGCAGGGCAACTTAACAGAAAATGTAACATTCAGCCTGGCAGGAATATTTCCTCTATTTAAATGACAAACAGCTGAGCTGAACAGAAGCACCTGGAGCTTTCACTCCAAGAAAAACAGCACAAGAATGAATACAATTGTTTTTTGGGGATGGAACTGTCTTCACAGTCAAAACTACTATCACTTTTTTTTCCCCCCAGTCATTAGGGTCTGAAAAACAGTTTTCTTAACACCTCCCTCCTCCCCAAAATTACATCTTAGACTTATGCATGAAGACATTGCTTCTTTACAGCTTCTGAGAACTTAGGATTCAATGATCTAAAAACAGGTAGAAACTTTCCAGTAGATACAGTCTTCTTTCACATGGACCTAATTCAAGCTATTTTCCATTCAAAATTTGGTAAGGCTGCCCTGAGCTGTGTTTCTCTGGCAATCCTATTATCTTGAGATCACATCTTGTGTTGCGAGATTTTTCCCTCTGCCGGCCACCATAAGGAGTTGCTCCTAGCCTTCTGAGACAAGTAGTGTCCTATACAATCTTCCCACTAAGTCCTAACAATCTTGCATATTCAGTCTGCAAAAATGAATCAAAGCAGTCATCTGGTTTAATAAAAAGATTATCAGTTCATTCAAAATTCTACCTCCACCTGCAGAAGTTTAGAGAGACAGAGCCAAAGAAAACAGATGACTCAGACCTCTTCAGCAAGTTTAAGGATTCTCGTGAGCTTCTTCAGTGTGTTTTTATAAACAGATGCTCATTTTTGAGCATTTCACACTAAAAATAATTTCAGAAGAACCCAAAATCAGCTAGCCTTACTTTGACT
>KZ505656.1:2571788-2671236 GCA_002844005.1 Limosa lapponica baueri
AAAAAAAAAAAATCAAAACCTTCATGTATCTTTCACAATCCAACTGCATTTTGGTTTCTTCATGGGTTGTTTTCCTTTTACATCCTAGGCAGACTTCCCCCCTGCAATTATTGCTCTACAGATATGATTATAGTGAATGATAAACAGAACTAAATAACCAAAATATTTGTTACTATATTACTAGTAAAATAGATGGAAGGGCAAAGAAATTAATTCATACAAGGAAAGATACAAGATGCAAGTTGGGGGGGACAGAGGTGAAGCCCTCTATGGTGCTCTGGAAGCAAGACAAGCAAAAATCAATCCAGACAAGGAACATAATCAACCCTTTGCTTCAATTAAATGGATCAGAGCAATAGAATTTTCATGCCAGAAGAACGAAGTCAACATAATGTCACTCCATGAAGCCCCAAGCTTAAAGAACCCTTCTGTGGGAAAAACTGCAGCGTTAGCATTCCCTACGCTTAAAAGGGACAGTGAGCAGAAAGGAGATCCGCTTTACACAATACTCAGCAGCAAGCATACCCAAGGAAATCAATACCAATTTTGTCAGCACTGATTTCTGCAGAGCTTTACCCCAACAGGTAGGGAAAAGGTAGGGCATAGGAAGGATAGGCAACAGCAGCAATGTTCCTGTGGGAATGCTGGGTAAGTAAAGAGATTGGCGGACATTCTCCTCTGTGGATTCCCAAGAAAAAAACTCATGTAGAAACATGGAGGAAGCACTATTCCCAAAGGCAGGTCTGCAAGCACTTGCAAATCCCTTTCTTCCCACATCCCTCTCCAAAGAGGGGAACAGAAAGTCCCTAGCATTTAAGTTTATTTAAAAAGTGGTCTCATTTTAACAGCATATTAGTTCTGAATGTAGTATCCTCTTAAGTAGCTCCAGTTTCCAAAAATCAAACAGTTTTTCTGAGCCACCCATAGCACATTGGTGTATTTAGATGCATCCAAAGGCACATACTGGTATTCAAGTTCAATAAGCTAGGAAGCAACCTTTCTCCCCATTAAACTATCAAAACTACACAACTATCTTTTTTTTTTTCCAAAGATTATACAGTGCCTCCATTTTAATTCCACATCTGAAATGGCACATAATCAATATCAACAAAAGCACATATGATGCATAATAAATTCACTTTCTAAAATTTCAAAAGAAATGCAATTCAACAAGTAGGAACTGCATTATAGCTAAGTCCCTCAATAATATCGTGCACACTGATCTGCTTTGCTGTCTGTCTTCTCCACCATTGCAACCTCTTCCTATACAAGCCATCTTTACTTTCACTTTACCTTTTTAACCTCTGAAGAAATTATTTTTTTTAAATAAAAAGATAGGATGGAATAATTTTAACAGGTACCTCCTAAGCAATATAGTTTAGATTTACTTCTTTATCAAGTTATTTCACAAGACCAAAGTTTGCTCAATCCCATGCAATTTCACACACACAAAAAAATTACCATCTGCAACTATACAAAATTAAATACTAGATCTTATTGTTAAAGATGAAAAATGCAGATATTATTTAACACAAACTGTTAACAATTCACAGTGGTGTTCACTGGTCATACAGTGGCAGGAAACCAATACTGCATTTATTAGGGTGTGCACGATACACTCAAAGCCAAGTAACTTATGCTGCAAGTTCAGGAAACTAAAGAAACTCCCTATGCAGATATTTCTGTAGTCTAGAGCTATTTTGGAAGAAACATTTTGTTGATAATGGTATACCATAAGTCAAGATACAGGAATCTATGCTAATCACACAAGTCAACTTTGCATAATTTCCATTCCTTTTATCTACAGTTCAGCTTCTGAACCATCCTGAAATTCAAAATAATTCTTCTTAAATTAACACAAGGGAAATTGCATTCTTGTTTAATCACATGTCCTCCTTTAATACCTAAAAATGGTGGTAAGGACCATCATTAAGTCTTGAAGATCTACAGAATGAAATGTTCAAACACAGTTCCACATCACGTATTGCCATTCTGAAAATTCTGCAGATGAGCCTCTTTTTACCCTACCTTGTCGTGTTTCTGCTGGTGCCTTGCCCTAGTATCCAGGATATGGTAAGGGGTTTCAGAGTCTCTGTTGATGTAATAGATTAGTCTTGAAGGCAGTGTGATTTCTTTCTGGATTGCATTGCTGTAGCTGTTGTTTTTACTGTTACTGCTTTTGTTCTGTTGAAATATATTCTCTTCATCTGCCAGTACTCCCTCTATACCGCCTGCCGTTTCATTCCAATGCAGGTCTGAGGAAGAAAGATATGCCAGCCATGAATTAGATAGCAGAATGTGTTTATTTCCATTAAAAAGCTACATATTTAGCTTGCAATATTCTAATATTTTATTAATCACTCAAGCAAACAAAAAGACAGCTTACTCATCGAGCTAGATCGGATTCGTTTTTCACACATAAATTGGTTTCAGAAATAACATTGTTTACTTAAATGTATATACGTTTTCATATGCAGTCATGAATTATCAATATTTTAATACCTCTCAACCTCCAAGAAGAAAAAAAAAAAATCTTAATTAATATTTGGTTACCCCTACACCATCTTTGATAGCTAAGTTCTCTTCTCTCTTGAAGACACACACAAAAAACCAAATATACATCTACAAAATGCTAAGAACAATCTCCATGTTCCTCAGACAAACTGAATTCAGAGTCCATGCACACTGAATGCTAATCAATTCCTTTTACATAATAGGAAGTTTTCTACCTCTCTAACTTTGACAAGAGCCCTTTTCTTCAGTGGGAGCTTTTCAGATGAAGTCCTGTATCCTTCCTCATTAACATTTCAAGATACAGTCAATCAACAAGCAATGTAACAATAACAGTAACAACATGATGGACAAAGCGACTATATTCAGCATTCCAGTCACCTATATGCAATCAAAAGCAAATAAACAAAAAGCACACACAAAAATGCAACTCCAAACAAATCAGCTTCCCAGTCAGATCCCCGTACAAACGCATCCTAACACACGCAAAAAACACTTAAACCTTCTTCTTTCCTTTTTTTTTTTTTTTGTCGCATACCTCACCAGCGCATTTCTACGCACCCCATCCTCTCATCTAGAACACTGCAGCACTGGCTTCAGGAGATCAGAGAGGGGAAACCTCACATTTCCCTCTTTCGCGTAAGCAAAGCAAGCCAAGGAAACATTTTCTGAGCCCCATTCTCCTACACGCCGAAACAGACACGCACACAAGGCTGGAAGGGGCGGAGGAAGAAATCGTTCAGGGAAAATGGATGTTCTCAAGGTCCGTCACCCCGGGCGGAGGCAGGGGGGCCGGGAGAGGAAGGGGACCGAGGGGCAGCAGACGCCTCACGCACACCAACACACCGCACACCCCGCCATACCCACCGGCGGCCGCCGCAGCCGCGAGGGGCCGGGGGCAGGAGGAGCCGTGGAGGAGCAGGAGCAGCGAGACGAGGCGGCCGAGGAGCGGCAGGAGCGCGGGGCGGCAGGCGGCGGCAGCGGGGAGGCGGCGGCCGCAGGGAGGGTGCCGCAGGGAGATGCTGCCAGGCGGCTTCATGGCTCATAGCGCCCCGGGGTGGCGCGGGGGGCGGCCGGCCAGGGGGGGCAGCGCGGCGCCCTCACCCCGCGGGCTGTGCCCGGCGGGCCGGGGGGGGAAGGGGCCGGGGGGCCCGGATGGAGGGAGGGAGGCAGGCGGCGCGCGCGCACCTTCCCCTTCATCCCCCCCCCACCCCACACCCCCCCCGCCTTCCGACCGCCAACCCCACGGCAGGCGCACGCGCGCCGACCTCGTCCCACGGTGGGCGCGTGGGATGGGGCGGGGCCGCGCGGCCGCTGTCCGTTGTGCTGCCGCCGGTGGCGGGGCGGGACTGGGGAGGGGGAGGACACCACGCACACGGACACGGTACCGCCGCACCCCCGCGGTGTGCAGCGGGACAGGACAGGCCGCGTCCCCCTCCGGTCACCCCAGGGGTGACGCCCAGCAGCCCGGGGAGCGAGGGCAGGCAGCCGCGGCCGGGGCGCGGCCTGAAGGGAAAGCGGCGGGTCAGCCCGCTCCCAGGGGAGCCGGTGCGGGCACCGGTAAGGCAACGGAGCCGTTTCACAGGCCACGGTTCCCGTACGCTGTCGCGTTTAAACCACACGGAGTCACGGAATGGCGGGGGTTGGAAGGGACCTTCGGAGATCATCTAGTCCAACCCCCCTGCCAGAGCAGGGTCACCCAGCGCAGGCTGGACAGGAACGCATCCAGGCGGGTTTTGAGTACCTGCAGAGGAGACTCCACAGCCTCCCTGGGCAGTCTGTTCCAGTGCTCTGGCACCCTCAAAGTAAAGAAGTTTTTCCTCATGCTGAGGTGGAATTTTCTGTGTTCCGGGTTTGTGCCTGTTGCCCCTTGTCCTGTCACTGGGCACCACTGAAAAGAGTCTGTCCCCATCCTCTTGACACCCGCCTTTTAGATATTGATAAGCACTGATAAGATCCCCTCTCAGTCTTCTCTTCTCCAGGCTAAACAGACCCGGGTCTCTCAGCCTTTCCTTATAAGAGAGTTAGTTTTGTTCCTATTTCAGGGCCCTACCAGGACAGGGTGACCGAGACAGCATTGCAAAGCTGGACAGATAAATTATTTCCCATTTCAGAGCCCTGCTAATGCCTCTTCACTGAAACAGTTCAACATTTTCCCGTTTCAGACCCCCCACAAAAGACTTGCACTGAGAGTTTCACAAAGTTGAGAAGATAAAATGACATACTGAAGCGACAGATACAACAGGTTGGGAATTGCCATTGATAAATGCACTAGCTGCAATAGCGCTAAGATAATATATTAATGCTAGCAAAATAAATTGATAAATGAATGAATGATATCCCAGATGTCCTTCATCAAGAGGTGAAGGTGCAATGCTTACCAAGAAGGCCTCCTTATCTTGGTAGAGGAAGAGGAGCACAGCCCATTGACTGTCTCTTCTAGGTATCAAGTTTCTTCTCCCTCGGACAGATCTCTATCTGATATTCTCCTCAATATCCCTTGTATCCTAACCTTATCTCTTCCCCTCCCTGGGGTGACATTTTAGGATTATTTGGTTGGAGATTTAAGTGCTACAGTCATATGTTTAGCATGTTCTTCTTTTAGCTCATTATCATACTTAGGGGTGTCAACTTTATTATTCGTTTCATGGATAATCAAGCAAAAGGTCTCACTTTGGGCACCACAGCCTTCAAGATTCTGTGCTGAAACCATTTATCTGCCTATTTCTGTAAATTTGGGCCAAAACAGGACTGTCCTGTGCCACAAGACTCCCTCTTTCAGCTGTTTTTCGTAACAATGTGACCTCTCTGCTCTTCTCCCCCCACAAGGTTCAAACAAGAGATAAGCAGACACCAGTGTTTTTAACCTGTTATGTACCAAATCCCCACATATGCTGCAGAGGGCTGCAAGCAGTCTGTGCCATGAACCCTTCTCTCTTCTTGCTCTGAGTGTTGTGTGGAGCTTCAGGCTCCCCTCTGTGCCCTCCCAACGCCCCCAGCCAACAGATTTGTTCCATTAATCTCCCCCCTCCTTCTCTTCTGTAATCCCTGTGACCCCTTCATCCTTACTGACTGCAGCTGGCCTGCAATGAAGTGGTTGTGGAAGTGAGAACCAAGGTTATTGAAAGAGTGTACATATATTGACAAAGAAAATGGAAGTGTGTACAATAAGCAAAGAGGAGCACTGCAGGAAGGTGCACAATCAGGCTGTGACCTGGTGTAAATCTGCTCTGGTGTGCTGCATTCAGTCTGGACCATGGACATAAAGAAGTATTAGTGCACTTCTGTAGAGTGAGTATTATCTCTTATACTTCAGTCCAGCATGCCTGGAGTGAACTACCAATATGAAGAATATTTGCAGAGATAAAAATAACTTCAAAGAGATAGGAGAAGATTAACCTGCTGCTTTGTATTCATTCCATGGCTTCAGGAGTCAGAAAAACCTGGGAGCTGAGTTCAGAGACAAGTTTAGATATTGAGTTCTTAGTGCACATTTTGCCCAGCAGACTTCTAATACCCAAAAAATAGATACATTTGATTTTGGTGCAGGTCTCACTGCTGAGGAAATAAATATGTTTCTCCCTTTTGTCTGGATATTGCTTTTTATTTGTCAGCTTATTCTTTCTAATATGTGTCTGGGTACCACATGGATTTCAAGAAAGAGAGGAATTTTCTCTGCTGCACATAATTTTCTCTAGATTCCATCCTGAATTCATTACCATTGTTAATTTGGAAAGTATAAGCAGTTTTACAAGTCATTACCATGCAGACTACTTCATAACAGTAACATTATTACTTTTTTTAAAAATTAATTCTGATTAATGCTGATCAAAAAGGTGCTCCTTGTGGAAGCTTATAAAATCTAAGTGTGTAATGGCAGGCAAACACATAGAAGACACAGACCCATGGGATAACCAGGTGTGAAAAATAACAGGAAACATGCCTTGGAATTTTTCTGCTGTCTGAGTCTAGGGAAAAAGCTCTACCAGTTGTCTATATAAAATGGTCTTCCTCAATGCTCATACTCCCAGACCGTTTGATGCAGCCTGTCTAGCCCAGCTGTTCCTCATCACTAGGTATCACTAGAACACTTCAGCCAGCAACAGCTGTTGTTTCTCCCCATAAACACATCAAAGGACCAGTTATGTCAGTACATCTAGATCTAAAATAAATACAATTTAAAAAAATTTAGTAGCAAAGAACAAAAGAGTAAAATTACCATACAATTAAAAAAAAATAAAATCCAGAAACTAACTTCCACCACGCAACAAAAAAGAGGTTTAAGAGCAATGAATGCTAGAAACACCTGCTCTCTGAACTACCAGTTCTTATTTTTGCTGTCCAGATTTTGAAGGGAGAAACTAATGATTGCCTCGTTCTACAAATGTTGTCTATGGCAAAGATTTTCTAAAGTTTTTTTAACTTATGTACAAGCCCACAGCAGAAATAAAATAACCACCTGAATAACCATCTGAAGCAGAACATGCCCAGTCTCCCAGACCCTGATGGACATGTAACTCAAGCTGTGTTTCATAAACCTGCCACAAACCTTCAGATGGTCATGTGCAGTTCACAGAGCATAATCAGCTCAAGATGAAATACCCTGCTAGGAATGAGAACTGTTTGTTTGGGTTTTTCTAACCTGCTTTCATCTTTGAAAGACACTATGAAATAATCCCAGATAGATTGCTCTGCAGATGTCCAAAAACAAAATACCAGAAGCATGGATTATCATAGCAACATCTGTATCCAATGAAAGAAATTGAAATACCTAAATCAGGAAACCACTGATAACCAGTGCTTCAATACCGGCTAGGGAGCAAAAGCATACTATGCAAGGTATATACCTACTTTCAATCTGGGTGATCAATAAATTTTACATCACATCTCCAGATGATTGCCCAGAGCTTTTAAATTGATTGCTCCTTTATCAGGGTGGGGGCAAGTGAGCACATGGGATGAAATTTTGTAATGCTACAATTCAAATCAAAAAGGCTTCAGATGCAAAACTGCTGACAGTAGTCTTGGCTGTTCATATTGACAGCCAGAAAGCGTTAGTCCAGGACCTGGTAACCCAGTGTAAAGATATAACCTTCCAACATGATCAAATGCCTTTCTTGATATCACCTGAAAAAAAGAAAAAAGCTTGTCGCTTGACTTGGGAAAGTTTCTATGTAGAATATGGTTTTAAACCACTTGCTCCTTGTCAAGGCATAAATAATATTGACCCTGCTGAGTAAGCACAATAAGACTGTGTTTAAGACTGTAGGAAATAAAGAAAATTTCAGGATTCTGACAGTACTCCCTTATCTAATACGTACTTCAAGAATCCAGGTAGGTCCCATAACAAATGAGCAGGTGGGATATTCCTGGATATTCCTCACACATACCAATTGTTTACCAGTTTAATAGAAAGAGGAATATTACTGTTGCAGAAGGAATATGAAGGAGACAAATTCAGGAGATACAAACACGGCTAACTAATTTATAAAGAAGTCTTCACAGGGATGCTGTAGAAGCACTGTCTGGCAAGTTTACAACAGTGATGATTGCTACAGAAGAGGAAAGTGCAATATCAAATGCTCAGTTTAACAGGAGGTTAAGCATAGGAAGACTAGCATAGTTACTTTGGTAATAACAGGTGATATGAGTTGGGCAGCTCAAGAACAGCCTTGAGTGATGAAGGGTATTGACGCCATAGGGAGCAGGCAGACAAACAGCAGCGCAGAAGCAGCCATTGCTGAACTCTACTCTCAGGTGAGTGCAGCAGTTGAGTATGATTATGATTTATTCATATTACTGGCAGGCTCAGCTATAGGCCAGGGTCCCGCTGTGCTCTGTGCTGTACAGACACAGGAGAAAAGGGCAGGTCTGTTAGAGAAATTTCCTTTTGATTTGCAATAGCAAATAAGTCAGCCAGTGCTGTAAATAACAGAAGAAATATAACAGCTTTAGGAGGTGTACCAAGCACACTGCAGGTCTAAAAAGCAGTAATTACACAGGGGACATTGAACAATGATAGAACCTTGTTAGTTAGCACATAACTAATCCACACAACCTATAATTTGCATGCAAAAGAAGGTGGTGGCCATTCTCTATTTCTCAATAGGGGGTTAACAGCTAAGACAAAGCTGTACTGAAACTTCATGCCACTCATGCTTCCTTACTTTATATCATATGCAGTGTAAGTGTGGATAATTTATACTTAGAAGAAACCTGGGAGTTGCAATGAACAATGCATTGCATTAGTGTAACATTTTTTTAATCACACGTTTGAATACTCGCTGATTCTCCATGTTCAGCTATTCTCAAAGAGCTCCTCAGTCATTAGTGTGATAAAGTTCTATACGAAGGGCTGTTAATACGTTTTTAATAACGTGACCGTCTCTTGCTACACATCCCACCACCTAACAGCCCAGCAGCAAACCAGCATTTCTTCAGAAAAATAAATATTTTTCATTTATTCTGTTTCTTTTAGCTTCTTTAAATTCCCTTTAGCAACTAGGAAAAAAAATGAAAAAGCATAAACGCAACAAGCACATAAGACTGATTCAGGAAATAAAGCTGTGGCTCTAGATTCTTCTTAAGTGAGCATCACTTTCCAAGCTGTGAATCTAACAGAACAAGGCTTCCAGTGATCTTCGCTTTTCCATCTTCCTTATTTCAACCTCACACTCCTCAGAGGAAGAGCTTTCTTCTGCTGCTTAGTCCATAGTTCAACAGAGCCATAAACCCAGCTTTCCCCTCCATTTACAATAGTGGAACAATGTACAATATTGGGCACAACACTGTTTTAAACATAGTGATATTACAAAATAGAATACAGAAAAAAGATGCCTCTTTTCCATCAGAACTGTCACTCATTTACCAAGCTCTGCGTGCACATCCTTGTTGTCTACTCCTCTTACCAGTAGTACTACACAAATGAACCCTTTTGTGAGTACCGTATGTTCCAGCACTGCAAGTTAGAATATAAATGGTAATTAAGATATACTTGCCAGCCCTCTCCCCTCAACATTGTGGAATGTTGATGGTAAAGTCAAGTGAAGAAAGCAAGATGATAAAAAGAATATATCTTACCAACATTCAGCACAGAAGGAAAGGGAACACAGCTGTTCTGCTAATAGCAAACGAGACAAAGGTTTTATTAATTGCAGTTCAATTTGTATCCAGGTGAAACTTAGCACCAGTAATCTACTTTTGATTGCAAGAAACAGTTATTTTGAACAAACCACACCAGACCGTAATTTCAGAATTAACTCACTTTGTACTCTTGTGCAATTAACCAAGCATTCATACCAAAGGACTGTACACCTTTTTTAGTAGGATTCCTCAGCAATATTTAAACAATTGCATCTAAGTCATTGTATACAAGATACTGCAGTGAGGTATTTTTGCCATCAATGGAAATATTATGATACTAAAGGCTCCAATTATTCACCATATTGTCCAATTTATTCATAAGAGATAGAGAAGCAGCAGAAACATGCTGGTCAGTGATGCTATCTAGAACACATTTGTCAGCTGTTCCGATTCGGATATACTTAGCAAGTAAAACATATGCCACCAGCAGAAAAAAAAATGCTGCACTTCTAATAAGCAGGCGCTTCTAACTGTGGCTGTGACATCAGCTTGCTCCTTGCTAGCTTGTTTCATTCTTGTGAGTTAAAATGTAAAAACAGTGTCAAGGAAGCAAGATGGGGTGGCAGGGGAAATCTTACTTAAATATGTACTTTGATTTGTATTTCCTTCAAACTAAGTACATGTTCACATCCCAAGGACTTGCCACAGATTATCAAATACTTCCAAAGTGGTAGGTTCTAAAAAAGCCACGTTGCAGCTATTCCAGTACAACTTTGCAAAGGGGAGGGAAGATATCATAACTCTTTTGTTGACCCACTTCACATGCACAGGGCAGAAGAGGGCTGTAAGGGATCTCTTGATTTATCGAGTCCAGCCCCCAGCTACCCCTGGCTATTCTATCGCACAGTTCCTTTCATACATTGCATGTAAATGTAATTGGAGTTTTTGCCCTTCTCCTACCACTGGAAGGCTGTTCCAGAAGCTCATTGTTAGAATCACTAAGTAAATCCTCCTACTTCCAGCCTAAATTTATTCATGCCTAACAGAAACCCATTTGTTCTTCTGCCAACGCTAGCATTAGTAGCTCATTCCCCCTGCTGGTAGAAATGATCAGCCTCTCGCTGCTTACAGCATCTAGGCCCAAGTGATGGGTGAAAATTTCATGAGACTGTAGTTGAAAACATGAAGGATATTATCTTCAGCACAGAAATAACCAGAATAGCAAGGACTGCATTAGCTTGAGAAGCAGAAGGAACGTGGCCGTGCCAGTACAACGCATGCTTGAGCTACTAAACCTCACTGGGAAAAGGAACTTACTAGCTATTAGCTTACTAGCTACTACTACATGGAAGCAGGTTTGCTGGACATGACACACAGCATTCAAAGGTGTTATAGTTGCTTTTCTTATGTTCATCCCAAAATAAAAATATCCTTCCTTCAGTAATTTGCAGGTTCTGGGACTGCTGCTCAGGTAAGAGACTTCTACGCAGTCTTCCATTCAGCAGAGACCCGTGCTGCTGCTGCTGCCATCACTGCTGTCATGCTGTGCTATAAAAGGTAGGTAAAAATGCTGAGAAGCAGCAATGTTAGTCAGATGGGGAAAATCCTGACGTTTCCATAAAATGCAGCTCTACAAAATGGGGAAAAAAATAGAAACTGCTATATTCAATTAGGCATCCTGCCTTTTCTCCATAGACAAACTTGGACCAGTTTCCCTGCTCCTTCCCTAATTAGGCATAGGGATGAATCAAACATGAAACACACTATCCTGAAAGATTCCTATTTGAGGGTGTATCTAGGATTTGGCACTGATTCCTCTAAGGAGCCTAAACATTTAACCAGCATTTTTCTAGAGAGATGATCTCAATTTTTAAGAAAAAATCAGTGCAAAGTAGTACCAAAGTGTTGCAGTAAAGCCCTAAGGTGTCCCTAACACATTACAGTTACTAAAATACATTTTTTGCCATACAAATAACTTTCAGTGTCAGATGTGGATCACAGATTGGTGTGTTATCATCCCCACCACAAAATACCTTCTAAACTAATTTCCTTACAAGTTTCATACACAACCAAAGAAAGCCCTTCAGCTTCTCCCCACCAATCAGTCTGGACCTACGGACTCCCAAATTTTAAAGAGGTCAGTCACAGAGTTGGTGATTCTCATGACCCATCTGTCAAAGACAGCATCTGGTAATGTCAACATAGTTGTTTTGTAACATTGCATCAAAATTATGCACAGGTCCCAGTGAATGCTTTGCATAATTCCTGCTGCTGGTTCCTTGAGCAAATTCTTGCTTCCTAAGGAAACTCCAGTAAATTTTCAATCACCCAAAGCACAGAAAGTATCACAGCCCAATGATATTTTATTAGTTTACTAGACTCAAACTGCCAGTGCCATAATGCAACAGACACTTCAGGGGATTACTTCTTTACTTCTTCTGCTTTGTCTGCTTGGTACGAAGGCAAATAAGACCCAAACAGTCTTTCCTGATGTGGTGTGCACCCCTCAGTCTTTTGCTAATTTTCTGGACAAAAATCTCAGCCACAAATCTCTATAGCACAAACAAAAAACCCCCAAGTCCTCACAACCATGGAAGTGGATAGTCCTCTCTCACATCCACAGGAGCCACACACAGCCTGACCACGTGGATTCTCATGCTGAGAACCCACACTTGGGGGATGTGAAATTATGCCCTTTACCCCGCTGCTTCGATTCTTCCTTTCGCCCACATGAACTCACACTTAGTCACCCTTCAAAGATCTTATTATTTCTCTACATGCCTGTGTTCCCCATGATTTTCTGGAGTTGCTTATCCCAGTAGTTAACTATAAGTTTAAACACACATTATTGTTTGTTGTTACTATGGAAATGTAGCAATTTTTTAAAGACTTCCTTGGAAGTTAAAGGAGCATCAGTTTATCCTGCATAGTGTCTTTGTAGTATACATGATTGAAAAAGAGCTACCTTTCCTATACTACACCTCCCTCCCCCCCCCCAAAAAAAAAGGTATTTATTGTTCAAAACCCATACTTCAAAACCAACCTTTTATATTATTACTTACAAAACTGCTTCTTGCAGGGAATTAATTAATTTGCTTTTCTCTCTTAAATTCCATCCATATCTTATGGCTAAGAAATGTTCCAACTTTAACCATCTTTCAGTTTCTCATCCTCTTCACCCTGCTTTTAACATGTGGGCACCAGAAGTCCCGTAAATAAAGGAGGTCACCTCCTTTCTCAAGACTGTTGCCTTGAGAAACCAAAGACTTCAACACATAGTGAAGCCAGGACAATTTCTTGCTGCAGATGAGCTAAAGTGACATGGCAGAGTTGTCTGTATACATCCATGTGTCAACTGCTGCTGGAAATGAGACATCACCAAAAGCAGTTCACACGTCCAATTAAGGTTTAGTTGCACCAACTACACTATCATGGTTAAAGAATATCGCATAAAAATTAAAACTGTAGGAATGCATTGACTTGCAGCAGAAAATACTTTAAAGCAACTCCAGAAAATTAGCTGCTCCTACTTGTAGGTGAAAAGGATTGGTTTGCTGACAATGAAATCGTTGCAAGCATCAAGTGCCTGAACAAGAACCAAAACCCAAAGAAATCTCATCTCTAATGAAATTAGGTTTCAGACCAAACCCTCTTCCCATCACAAATGCATACACAAAACTCGGATCATGGGGCTGCAAAATAAAGAATTTAGTCACAGAAACTTGAATTATTCTTAATTTTTATTACTGTTCTTGTGTGCTGATGCTGCATGTGGAGCGTGGGGTGCAAAAGAATTTCTTAAATGAACAAACAAATACTCTTCAACTGGTAGAGCTTGGTGGATTGAAGCATTAAACAGTAGAGAAACATGCCCAAAGGTAGAAAGAGTATAAACTGTGCAGTCCAGAGGATAATCTGACCTCTGCAGGCCAAAGGCAGTTCAAGGCCCTTCCCACTGGACAGTACTTTCCTGCCTTTATTTTTTTATATTATTTTAGCCCCATCCCAAAATTTATGTTGCTCTCCAATACCGCTGCATAATCAATGAAATTTCCATTTACCAAATGGAAAGAAATCCTGCTGAGCACAAAATGTCTCATTTTCCTCATTCTGCCTCTAAATTGACTTTTCTTGTAGAAGAGAAAACTGCTTCTCAACAGCCAGAAATATCCATTGATTTGGCAACTGCTTAAGCAATACAACAGTCTTTCACATTATACCACCTACAATCTTTATGAGGGGAATAACAGTACCTGAATGGATATAGAGAAGGAGCACCACTAATTAAAAAAAAAAATCATGCTTAGAAAGAAAGCACTGCAATCAGAGCTATACAATATCTTTTGCTTTATTTTGCACTCTTATAGCCAGAAGAAGCCCATGCAATTCTATTTCTGCTTTAGGAATGTTGGCCACTCAACAGCAAATTCAAAATGTCAGTCTGTTTTATGATAGCTAAAGAATTACCCTACTTGCTTGAGCCCAATTCTTTTAAACTTGACTTTCCCATTCTATACTGCAGTGCAGGACCCAGACCAGTGTAAAACAGCACTGGTTACCACCCAGAAACTACCACGCTTGAAACCTCTCCGTCATTTCCAAGTGTGGATACTGACTAAGACTTTCAGACTTTTCACATGACCTTGGATTCTCTGTGGTCCTATCTTCAGCAGTACAGAAACCCAAAATCTGCCTTTGTTGCTTTTTTAAGGGTTCCTTTTAGAGAAGCAAATTCTGGGCAGAGCTCATATGCTGGGCTACAGGGAAAGATGTCTCATATTTACTAATTCCTAGTGCCAGAGCAGCCCTTACAGATGTGGCCGTATGGTAACAGCCCTCAGTCTAGGTTAGATAAGTACATGAATAGGTTTAAAGTGGCGTTTAAATGCTGGTTTTTGGAACCCTTTTTGTCCCAGACATATGTGTAAAGGCAATGAGCTGCAAAGCCAAAACTAGAAACTGTACTGGAAGCATTAATGTGCTTATCCAGTCAGGGTATAAAATGTTATTTGGCTTATATGAGCTGTCAGGCAGCTGAACTGCAGAGCTCAAATTTAAAATATTCATGATCATCCTAGCAATCTTCCCCTCCAAGAGGGCAATGAAGAAACAGTCTTACATTCCCAGATGTAACTATTTGTTTTACAGAGGGAACATCTTTTGTTGGGCTGCCAAGCCTGAGTCATCCCTACAGACTCATTTCTAGAAGAAGCGTGCACATAGGACTGACAGCTGATCACAAGCTATCTCCTAACTTCCATAAAGATCTTATAGGTTTTAAAGCAACCTAGTAAAATTAAGACACAGTAACCTTCTCTTTATAGTGGCAAACATTAATAAAATTCTCTGTTGCTGTAGTTATGAAGAGGGAAGACTTTTTTATTCATAAAACTAGGTCACTGAGGAAATAACGTGCTCACACAGCAGGGGAAAGCTTTCTGAGCATGCAGATAGCATATTTCCCAGCTTGCTACTGCAGCTTGGACCGCCCCATTTGCCTCTCAGCCGCTCCCACCACGGTTCTGGCACTGGACCTTGCAGGGCCCCCAGCAGCAGCAACACAGGCCAGGAGTGATGGTCCCCGAGACCTTCTCCACCAGCATCACCATGAGTGGAAATGGGACCTTCTAGTGGCAAGTGAAAAGAGTCAGCATAGAAAGTTTAGCAGCTGGTACGTTAAAGATGGCAAATAGCAGGTGGGAACAACTTTAACTTCTAAAAAGTACAAATATTGAGTAAATTATAATCTTGCCTTTGGGATTTTTTTTGGCTGATGTCACCATATTAGCCAGAATGGGCCAGTATGGCCCACGGAACCTGTGGGCAGGGACATCCTCTCAGCTGGCTTACTGTTACAGAGGATGTTGGAAGAGCACACAACTGCTGTCTCTCCAGAGGCTGGGTCACCATGTGGCACCCACCTTCTGGGGACAGGCTTGGGCAGTGATGGTGAAGCTTGTTTCATGAGGATCATCTCCTGAGTAAGTCCCTGTGTAAAAGACTCCAAGAGTGCAGTGCATAGGGAGAAGAGCTAAGCATCATGCTCAAGACCTGCAGTGTTTGGGCCAGATGGACTTTGCTGGAACTACAAGGACAAGGAGGCCCTCAGGTGACTGGCTCTCTCCCAGCAGCCCAGGAGCCTCCCCATCACACACTCACAGGTAGGTACGTGGGTCAGGCACCGAGATCCTTCTCCCTCTCCACTGCCATCTCCAGGCTCTTCTCTGGAGGAAACCTCAATGCCCAGTGAAGACACTGGTCAGCATCTCAGGCACCAGCAATCCCCACAGCAAACATGCTGCTGCTGCAGCCAGGTCACCTTTCACACTCACTGCCCTACTGAGTGGTGGGACAGGGGCAGAGCCCCTCAGTGACCGTTGCAATTGGGTAAGGGCAGCCAAGCCCCCTGCAGGTACCAGGTCAGGCGCCACATCCTTTTGCTTTTCCCGTCCCTTGCCTTCCCATCATGTCACTGCTGGAACTGAGGCACCTGTGACTTTGGGTCAGCATTAAGGATGCCTCCCCTCTTTCAACAGCTCTGGAAGTACAGGACCTCTCTGGACTGCTTTCACATGGAGCATCTTGGGTTTCATCAAGCAATTTGTCAGGCAAGTGGCATTTTTCCTGGCCTCTTTCTGGCTCCTCTGCTGCAATGCTATATTGTCACTTCAATGGAACTGCAAATAATGAGACAAGAAGTGCCAAATGCTCATCCAGTGACCCTTATACCATGTCTTTCACAAGTCTCAGATGGCTGTGTCAGGAGGAGACACAGAGCGATCCTTTGCTGTTTCTCCTGAAAACTGACTCTCTTTTGATGGAAGCAACTGTAATCTCTTTCCACTTACCCTGCCAAACCCAACCTCCACCTAACACAAATCCCTGGTGGGATTTGAATTAGGCTGACAGCAAGCCCTGTTACTTTTCCAATTGACTTTTGGAGATAATAGAGATTTCTTAATTTTTTCATTTTTACAATAAAGATGTCCTCAAGGAATTTTCATGGGGATCTTTCCATTACCTTCCCCAGCAGACGTTTCTGCCCCAATATGAAAGGCAGCTGAATATCTAGAAGGCTCTTTGCTCAAGGCACATAGTAATTAGCATACCTTGTGCCAGGAGGGAGAGTATTAGACTCTCCTCAGCCATCTGCTGAAAATGCTTGCCAATGTCAGAAGAGCATTTTGCTATATAAACCGCACAAAGCTTATCTCCATATACAATTTTGAAATTTAGTATTTTTCCTTTGAAAATAAAATTTGTTTGTGTGTAGTGCAAAAAGGAGAAGTGGAAATGCACCACAGCATAGCAAGAGACAGAGAGCGATGTTATTGAATCTTAAATTTTAACTTTGGGCACACTGACACTAGTAGGAAAAAATGGCCATGTAATGCGAGTTCTCAGAGATTTCAGAAATCACCTTCATTACATTCATACTTGCTCAGCAAATACTTATGTGATTAACCAGCTAAATGGGAAAATTGGAAGAGGCATGTGAGATTAAAAACAGGGACTTTAATATTTCTTTGGAGAATGTAATGCTGCAGGGCCTAGGAAGAAGAGACACCCATGTTCTCTCAACTCTCATTTTTTACACCATCCTTCACCAGAGTATTTCCAGTTACAACAACAGGTAAGTTGTACTCTGCAGAGAGGTAATTCAATTTTCTGGTGGATTTTGATATATTCTTGCATTATATTTCATTGCAGTCTGGAGCAAACCAGACTTGTTTTGTTTTCAGTTGCCTACCAAGGAAGACAGAGATCCAGCTCTGGAAGAGCCTATGTCTCTCCTCTCCAAAAGCTGTGCTGCTCAGAAGCTGGTAGACATCATTACAGAGATTTCTCCATGCCTGACCTGGTTCCATTTGCTCAGGATTTCGAACTGCTGAGTAGCAGGTGCATAGTATCCTCCAGGCAAATAATGGAGAGCTTGGGAGTAAGGACTTCCAAATATTTCACCCAAAGCAATCCACCAGTTATACCCATCAGGTGGACCTTCCTCCTGTCAGGCCTTCAAGCAAAATAGGACCTCAGCTCTTCTCTACCTGCAGCACCTTATGCAAATAATAGAAGAAGCAGGAGAAGAGAGAGAAGATGACATCTAGCCTATTGCCAACCCATGTCTTATGTCAAGGCAGAAAATGATTACCAGTAAATTAAGCCTTAACTACCAGCTTTCCCCTTGCTTCAGTATTCATAGCCTACTAGCTGGATCTTGAAATATGATCAAAAGTTACCAAGGGCTGCTGAGCAGCCTCAGCATCCACTGATTTCAGAAGCAGAACATAAAACATGCTGTAATGACCAACTCTGCATAAAGCTGAATAGAATTTTTTCTATCTCTGATTTTTGTTATTACTTTAAAATCTACACAACAGCTCTGTTACGCTTCATGAGTCTTGTCACAAGTACAAGCCTTCACATTGGCACATTTTAAAAATAACCAGTGAGTAAGATCCTGTTCTCATTTCTATAAAAACTCCCCTACTGATGATAAAACCTGGTTAATAATTTAACAAAGTAATCTGAGCGTTCCAAAAGTGGCACAGAGCCATTTATATTTAAAGAAAGTGCTTAGTTATAGGAGATTAATCTGTGAGAGAGAACTATAAAACAATTAATAAAGAAAACACTTCCAAAATCATTTGCATAGACTCCTAACATCACCTGCCTATGGTTAACTGTAGGGTGTTCGTTCCTCTCACACCGTCAGCTCTCATGTTTAGGGAATGGCTCCACTGAGAAAAGGCTGGCTACTTACCGGCTAAAATATTACTGCACAGAACGTTGATGCAGTTTGGCCCATATAATCAAGATCTAAACTCCACCACTCCACCCAGGACCCAACAAAGCCATAAGAAAAGCTGGGCCCCTACAATGCAGTTTATTGATTGGAAAATTGGAAAGAATTGGAGGGTTTGAGTTTCTTTTGTGGATTCTGGAAGGTTGCTTATCGCCACGTTATCAAGGATCTCCATTTATGTTGAATGCCATTTCTATGGATACTCGTTTCAGGTTACCTAGGGCCTGATCCTCATAAATATCTAGCAGAGACTTGGACCAGCATCCAGGCCATTCAAACCTCTAAAATTCAGTCAGTGTGCATCTTGATTTGAAACTGAAGAAGGTCAAAACATATTTAAAATGTTTCTCTTAAGCATCTCACCTCACTTTTCCAACCTTTAGAAGAAGCATAATACCAGTTTATCATTAAAAAATATTTTCAAGAACAACAACTAATTGGAAATTATGGAAAATAGAAAAAATAAATATCCATTTTCTTAATTTGGTTAGCACATCTCCACATCCTTCACATTTCATCTTGCAGGTAAAGGAATAAAAATATTTTAAAATGTTTTATGACTGATATCTATATTCCAAAATTTTAATAATTTAATAGGATTCTTTTTTATTTGTTTTGTTTAATATATTATTTTTATTCTTCAGACAAGTTAAATTCTATAACCAAACCTATGAATATGGAATACTGAGCTTCTGGATAGCTGAAAGTGAAGCCTGAAAGAAAAATTACAGTTCCAAGGCATTTTCTAATTTGGTTTATAAATAGATGGCTTTGACATACCACTCACAAAAACAAAGCTATAGTTAGCTTGCCTGAGGCAGCTGCGCAGCTGGGAGAAGAACATACACTGGCAGCCTAGCCGTGCGGTCGCCTGTGTTGTGATATATGCTATCAAAACACCAGTTAAAAACACAGAAAGAATTAGCATTTTGGCTCAAGGCAGAGTGATAGGAAGCAGTCTTTGATCTTATGTTATCCAACATGTAAGCCACTGAAGAAAAGC
Organism: Limosa lapponica baueri; assembly: GCA_002844005.1. Classification (NCBI taxonomy): domain Eukaryota; kingdom Metazoa; phylum Chordata; class Aves; order Charadriiformes; family Scolopacidae; genus Limosa; species Limosa lapponica. The sequence goes on from KZ505656.1 coordinate 2,591,192, forward strand.
AAGCTAAATAGATTCTTAATTGGAAGCAGCAGGTAAAAAAACTCTAATGCAACTAACCTTCTTGGGTGTTTTGATACAAGGCAGGTAGACTCGTGTAAATGACTGTTTCATGTAGCTGTAAAGCTTTTTTACTATTGATAACTGTATAGAAAAAGAATTCGTTTAAGTCAAACGAACAGGCAGAAATATTGTTGGACTATGACTAGTGGAAGGAATATCCCATAGAATGGCACATCCTGTTTGGAGCCTGATCCAGGCTCATTTCTGTCACTGGAGGTTTTTGCATTGACACCAGTCGATTTCAGCCCAACTATGCGGATGAATATTCTGCTATACCTGCAGTATTCTGGCTCTGAAATAGCACAAAACCTTAAAGATTTCAGCTGAAGCTCAGAAGTTAGGTTCCCTTGAACTGATGGAAGTTTGCTTCCATTCTCTTAGATGATTTGGGCTCTAATTTACTGGATTAATGCCGTATTGCGCTCCCTTGAGTGGAGCAGATATAGCAGTTCTAACGTTTACTTTGTATTTATTAAACTCATGCATTCAAACCAAAAAATTAGGATCCACATCCAAACTTTCCAAAATCTCAGTTACTTCAACATAAAAATTTGTTTCAGACCCATCTTTCAATGGAACACTTTCTAGCCCAGTGCATGCACAAAAACGACCGGATAAAACCTTGATATCACACAGTGAATGCTGTAAAGGCCTTTTATGCTATATGCAACATTTTTTTTTTTTAATCATCAAGAACAGTGCTTCCTGCCCCTTTACTTTTTCCAACATTAATTTTCAGCGTAGTAGACACATGCATTCTGCAATCACAAGAGAAACAATCTGTGTGTGTTAAGGCTGAAAAAGAGCAGGTATCCTCCCACATGGTGCTTACAAAATGATCTCTAGACTTCTGAGATGCTACATGACCTTTACTTCCATCAAGTGCATTAAGTTTAAGCATTTAAATAAAAATAAAAAACACCACAACCTTTCCTCACAGAAGCATCCTCGCTTAGCATACAAATATCATCAGAATTCATCATTTAGAAACAAAATTTTTCTCCCTTGAAAGTACAAACCTGAGACTCCTGAGACTGTGACATAAGTGATAGTCCTCTCCACTTCTAAGTGCTAGAAACACAAAAATTAAAACCAAGAGTCAACTGTGCTTGAATTTCACCACTCAGTCCTTTCAAACCCACTTATAACCTAAGCATTTTGATTGTCAAGACATTGATAAAAGCACAATCTGTCTCTTTAAAGCAGTGCTGAAGAGCGGAAAAAAACCCAAACCCACCACAACTTACATACTTTACATAAAATTTCCAGAGGAGTCTGAGTGACTTGCAAGCTCATGTCTTTCCCCCTTCTTCAGATGTAATTCAAGAATTTAGTAAGGTTCATGCAAATGGATGACAATGGAGCTCAGACTCACAAGTTAACTTTTGGAAGATGTTAATTCTTTCCCTGTATAAACCTCAGAGAAATGAGTACATTTACCAAAAAAAAAAAAAGAAAAAATAGAGCACTATCATCCTATCTAAGATGGCGCAGGAGAAAGAACTTAAACTGATGATAGAGAGATAGCACTGAAACAAAAAGAAAATGAAAACAAAACACCATTTTAAAGAAAAATCTAAGTATAAAAGGAGGGACAAATAATGCAAGCTCACACACTGGGAATATTTGTAACTTCAGCTCCCTGATATAAATTTCTCAGTTATGTTCACAGCAAATTTAGAAAATGGCAAAATGTGCTAATCTATCTAATATTAACAGTTCGGCTGTTCTATAGCATTTTTAATCTACATACCTATGTTTTACAGAGTAGACATCATTAATGCTTAAGAAAGGAGAGAAAGTAATAAAATACAAAAATCCCACTTAATGCAGCCTGGGTTTTTCCACAACGCCACTGGTCTGCTTTGGAGAAAACCATGGCAGCATAGGTCAGCAAAGGAGGGTTGTTTTAACCCCTGTTCCAACAGCCTCTCTCATCAAAAGCAATTTAACCTCATTAGCAGTAGTGGGAAACCAAACACAACCTCCCTACAAACAGAGGCAAGAGGTAACATACGAAAGAAACAAGCAAGAACAACAATAAAAAACTCACAGCCTAAAAGAAAAAATCTACAGCAAGTTAATCTGAATACTACATTTGTAAAATATTTATTAAATCAAATTTATACTAAGCCAGTTAGAACAAAACATTGGACACAAAGCAAAGTAAACCGACCCAAAAATCTTAAGTAACAATAAACAGAGCTAAAGCAAAGAGGAAAAAAAATATATTAAAAGAACATACGCAAGAACTGTATAGACCTGTAACAAATTTACAATTGTAGCAAACAACTGTAAAGTTTTAGATTTACAGTCAGCAAACCCATATAGCTTGAAATATTCAAAAAAGAACTAAGGAAAACATCTACTGTTGAAAAAAAAAAAAACAAAACCAACAAACAAACTTAACTCCTGTAGGATAAAAAGAAGGGAGGGTTAAGCCTTAGGAAGTCGGTTTAGAGGACTCATTTTGCCAGAGAAGCCAGGTAAGCCACAGGAAAACCAAAGCCTGTGCAAGTCCGCATTGGCACAGCAGTTTGTCACAGCCACCTCCTTCTTTATGGGATGGGCTCCCCACTTGAAAATCTCCCCTGGCACAGCTGGGCAAGGGTTTCAGCGCCAGTGGTTCCCCACAGCCACCCCCGCGCACCAGAGGACGTATGGCACGAGCAGCCGTCCAGCCACCGTCAGGCAAACACTTCCCAGCAGAGGACAGGGAAAGGACAAGAGGTACTGAGCACAAACTGAAATACAGAAAACTCCATTGAAACATAGAGATAAAAACCTTTTTGACTGGGAGGGTGGTCAGATGCTGGAACAGGTTGCCCAGAGAGGCTGTGGAGTGTCCTTGCTTGGAGATATTCAAAATGCCATGGGATGTGGCCCTGAGCAGCCTGCTCCAGCTGAGCCTGCTCTGAGCAGAGGGTTGGACTAGACGGTCTCCAGCAGTGCTTGCCAACCCCAGCCCTTGCTGCGCTTCCCTCAGCTTAGACGAGATGGTGGCAACACAAGGCTTGCCAGAATACAGCTGTCAGATTTTTGGGGTTTGCCCATACACACACTAAAATGTGAGTCACTTAATGGAAAAATTGGTTGAAAATGGACTTTCAACTGATCTTTCTTTCCTGTGAGTTAAAAAAAATTTGTTTTCCGACATACCCTAGAGCTAAATGAGATAAAGAGAAATAGAGGAGCTGATACACTGGCTGCAATAGGAAGCTTGAAAAGGACATGGTAGTCAATAAAACAAGACCAAGGACTAGAGACAGACAGATGTAGATGCTTGGCTCCCCTTGACAGCTTCCATGAAAAGGAAGAGATGTCTATGAAGGCACAGGCAATAACAACATAATTATTAATGATACAGACAAATGACACTCATCACACCCTACTCCGAGAAAACAAAGATGGAGAACTCTGCATTGCAGATGAATTCTTATTTTAAAATGGAGAGGTGTGAAGGAGAAAAAAAGAAATTTGCTAAGCACAGAAAAAATGAAAAGTCTCTGTAAAGCTGGAAATAATAACATGTAAAGTACAATTTCATTATTTGTTGTCTTTAAAGATCTAAAAAGAAAAAAAATTGTGCTTAACAATGCATTTCACAAAAACCATTGAATACTGACATCTAAAATAAGGTGAATATAGAATATAATTCTTGATAATATTGAATACTTAAGAGTTCTTTACATCCACAGAAAGTGCTGTATGAACATTAACTAATTGTGGAAGGTGAAAATATGCTGACGTTGACTCCAACATTAACCTGACCCTGGATTCAATCAAAACTACAGTGTGTTGGCAATAACTCAGGAAATTACTATTTGCTAGAACAGACTGAAAAATTAAAGTGTTAAACACATTTGGAAATCCATAAAATATGCTACCAAAAAGTCAGTATGTTTATTTTAAATTGTACACAGATTGAGTCTAATGCCATTAAAATAAAAGCGTGTTTCCGTCATCATTTGGGCAATTGATTGATTAGTCATCATTAGATCAGAATTTTAATAGATCTCCTTTCAGTGTTTGGAGAATTCTGCTGGTAGCCACATAATGCCCTATAATTTTTCTCTTTAGCCTTTAAAAAGAAGCAAGTGCACAATCTTTGTTATAATAATTCTTCCCCTCTTAGCAGGAGCTGAAAGGATCAAAATGAGCAGAATTAAAGAGAAATATTATTCATGTATTAAGCAAATAAAACTAACATACCAGAAGAAACAATGATGGAATCTGAGCTGAACCACCACAGGAAGAAGACGGATTTTGACAACTGTTTGCAAAGGTTCAGACAAAACTGATTAATACTATAAAAAGAACCAAAACCGAAGGTCCATTGGTCTAGTTCCAGCCTATACTACATCTTTTAAGTCTTAGTCCTCACTTCTACCTCCCTCTTCATCTTAAAACTTTAATGTAATAAAAAGCAAATCATGCATATGCATTGCATCCACAAGGGATGCCACGTGTATGCTGAGGACTACGCCTGCCCCCTTCACTGTTAATTCTTGCAGCACAATCTCCACAGCAGCACACAGTGTCTAACCTCTCTGCATGAGCTCGCAAAGGTGTATTTTGATTCTGCAACTTGCTTGTACAATATTAATAATGACTAAGTAAGCCGTAACCAACATTTTCAATTGCACCAGGAGCAACATTAACACAGTACAACACAGCAAACAGGAAAAGCTGACCAGCTTCAGTATGCTAAAGTACATTTTTATTTGAGGATGTGAGAGATTTAAAAACCTTTTTACAAATGCTAATATTTGGGAAGAACCATTTTTCAGTGTCCCTTAAGGAAGAAACACTGAAAGAGAAAAACCCTAGGTTTAGAATTACTGACACTGTTAAATCACATAAGCTGAAATAGTGATCTGTGTTCACACGTTTCATCAAGAACAACACTTCTGCACTTCAGGAAAATCATTATGACTTCCAGGACCACAGAAACACAGTAATTTTGTGCATCAAACCACTAATTACTCCAATGACCCCCAAGCCAACTAAACCCATGCTATTAAATTCACCTTAACTCTCAAATATTCCAACTTGAACTGGACCTCCATTGTACTTGACACTCTATAAACATATCATTAATCGCTTATATTTCCCATGAAAGATGCAATTACCAGACTCAAAATTTGCTTACAAGTACCATGTTTGCAGCTCCAGCTTTAGACGGTTGAACGGTATGCCTTTAATGAATTATTATTTGACAGCACAGAAGTAACTTCATTCAGCCAACTACATAACAGCTATCCTCAAGTATGGATTTAAAACTGCAAAGCGTGTCCTGAAGTTTTATGATGTATTGAAGCCTCAGGAAACAACATGCCTATGCCTTTTAGCCATTTATTGATCCAAACTGCCACATCCGTGTGCATTGCTCCTGCAAAGATCATGCTGGTTTAAACTTACAAACAGCAAATGACTACTGAATCTAAAGAAAAAGGTATTCTACACAGGGTTTTCTGTTGGTCAAGGTATTCTAGTACTCTATTTACCAGAAAATCTCTTAAAAGTATTTTTGCACACAGCTTTGAAAACAGTTCTGCATGCATTTTAAGATCATAATCAGGATTCATCTGGTCGATGATCACAGAGAAGCCAATCCATTTTGCATGAAGTGGAAAGCTACTTAACATTATGATACTTGCAGCCACTTCCCTCACTTATTAAGTGCACATTCTGAAAAAACTGTTCATGAGTAAGTTCTGCAGGGATCTGGCTTGTGCCATGTGGTTGGTGCTTCTTGGTTTCCTGCTGGCAAAATGCAATTAGGCATCTAAACCAAATCCAACGCTTTCAATGCCATCCGAGGATTTCATTGTTTCAGTTGCCACAAGATGGGATGAATCTTGGCTTCACTGAAGTCAACGGAAGACTTCACTGGGTCAAGATATCATACAATTGTGAACAGCTGTTTAAATTATGACTGGCCTTCTTCACAGTAGTAGCTTATTTCATACCATTCTGTTGTGTTCTTTCCACAACAAATTATAGCAAACAGTTTCAAGTTAAATTCCATGTTAAGAATAAACTACAAAACCCACAAATTCAGTCCTTATTTTATTAAAACAAGACTTGTTCTGCTGAAGGAATGAATAAATTCTTAACTGCAAAACATAAACAAGGAACAAAACCTTTGCTTCTGGGCATGCTCAAACCTATGCTACTACAAAGTTTTCTGAAAAAGATTATCAGGAATGCTGTAATTCATAGCAGATAAAAATTCTGGGATTTCAATTACATTAGCAAGTGAGACACATTTTACTTTTGTTATCTGTTCCCAAAACATCAACAGTTGAAACACTGTTCTATTTCCAGAATAAGTACAAATTCGGATTACTCCATTCTCAGGCAGTTACCCTAGGTGAAAGCAAAAGGAAGGCAGCTAAAGAAATCATTAGCCCACTCAGTGAAGTAAGCAGACTCCCAAGCACAGGAGCACATACAGCAGCTTGTCCTCTGCACTTCAGATCAGGACACCATCCAGTTCTGTTACCTGTCACTGATCTACTTCCAAACAGAATATCCTGTCCTGTAATTTAGCTCTTCATAACATAAAAAAAATCCAAATGCACGACTAAGGAAAAACATGTATGCAATAAATCTGAAATTAAATGAGCTGAAAATACAAAGAACATCCAGCAACAGCACTGGACAAGTTTGTAGTATCACTGTATTCTTACAAACTCACATTGTGTCAAATGACCACAGACAGTAGAGAGAGAGAAGCAGATAAAAAATTACAGCATCAAGCAAGAGTATTGTAAAATACATTATCAATTACAAGAATACGAAAACCACAAAACCACATATTCTTATTTGGGCACAAATTTAGCATGAAACTTAAACACAACTTCAGATTAAGTCATAGTCTCAGTATAAATACAACTAAATACCTCATTTTATCTGAGTCCCAGAGAGGAGCACTTTCATACTACAATTACAAGAACACTGGATGCAAAGATGTCAGAAAGAACTAGAAAGCAAAAAAATCCTATCAGAAAGGGAACTGACAAACTGCTAGGTGCAAGTGTCAGACATATAAAGTTTGGGGGATTTGCTAGTCTGTTCAGGTAGTACCTGGCACAGCACGAGTCTGGGTCACACTCAAGGTTCACAACACAAGTGAATAATAAAAACCAAGCTGCTTAGAATGAGACTGTTTTAAAAGGTTGAATTAATAATTTGTGGGGGGAGGATTTTTTTTTAAACTATGAACTGTGTAAAAAACCTAAGTATGAACTTGCAGTAGGTCAAAATACATATGCATAGAAGAAATTAACAACATTTTTCTCAACTATTATAAAAAGCATCTAACTGCTTCCAATTAGATCCAAAAAGCATGACTTTATTCCTCTTTAATCCAGTTATCTTTTCCTGCCTCTCTAGATTAAGACATGCAAACATACCCACAAACATCTTTGTCCACTAATCTTAAAACACAAATTAAAAGAACCCCACCCCATCCCAATCCCGCTAGCCCTCTCATTGATTTCAGTGAGAAAGTATTTCAGCTCTCATATTTTCCATTGGTGTAGACATCACAATCATGTTTTGGAGTTTCAGCCATGCTGCTAATGAAACAACATGCTGTTCACTAATGGCAGCAGAATCTGTATTATTTATCTAATAAGAAAGTGTTTGACTAATTCCTCAAGACCCCAGAAAATTTCTCTTTTCTCTTTTATGCATATGATATTTTGAGTGTTTCTGCAATTTTTTTTGTTTCGCATGTATCTTCATCAATCATCAAAGCAGTTTTTACATTTACTTCTCTTATCACAATCTCCCCTCTTTTTCCTAGTAGTCATTGAGCATGCACAGAAGAGGTTTCTAAACAGTCAGAAGTGAGGCATAGAATAACATCCAAGAATACAGTAAATCTTATTTTGACACTGTCAACCACAGAAATGTTTCCAGACTTGTACCCCAAGTCTGATTTTTTTAAAAAATTGTTACATTTCATACTTCTTGTTCTTTTTTTTCCTCTTTTTTTTTTAAGGAAAATATATAGCTACTCACACTTCTATTTAAATATAATACATTTTTCCTTTTAAAAATCTCACCCCGATGAGGGGGTCTATTATTTACAAAAAAAAAAAGACATTACAGGCTAAAAATATTAGTCATTATATAGTCAAGACATTTTTATTACTTAAGGTTTCAAGGAAAAACTGTGTGCTGGAGAAACATAAGCTTACAATGAATGAGTATAGAGAACAGTATTTCTGGCTGTAAACAAATATGCACTGGTGATCTTGAAGTACAATGTGCATTAAATCTTATTCACACACAAAACAATTCATGCTTTTCATGTGTACAATATTGTGAAAAATAAGATGGAAGAAGTTAGATAGGAAAACAGTCTTGTATCATAAAAATATGTTAGAATGGGACTTATCTATAGAGTTAATTTAAAGCTTTGCTTTAAAACAAACCTTATTTAAAAATCTTCTTTTGCTTTATCTAAAAATTAGCCTTTCTATAAAAACCATTCATTTAAAACTTTGCTTTAAAAAAATCAGTTTTATATTAGACAAAATATGAAATTATACAGGCACAATTAGTTAAGAGGGCTATAAGAACTCATATTATAACCCTTCATTTTCCAGTGACTTGCAATATGGTCTATAAGATTCTGTGTCTACTGATAACTGTAGGAAAATTCACCCATAGAAATCAACTTTTATTTCAAAAAGAAAATAAATTTAAAAAATAACATCAAAAAACTGTCAGACCATATTTGACTTGTAAAGGAACTTGGTTTCCAGCTGGCTTAAGTACATGCACATCTTTTATTTATCCCAGGGAAATATGCACATACATTAAAAAAAAACAAATCCCCAAAATATTTTTTGAACAAGTGGTTTATGATGACAGCTTTTCTATTTCCTTCAGATACTGTATATTAAAATAATACATTTCAAAGTCCACCTTTATCTCAATCCAATCCAGTGATCCTTGAGACTTCAGAAAATGACTCAAGAAAGATTTTGTTTTTTCAGGCGAAAATGCACAGATACTACGTTCAATGGCAGAAAGAGCAGGGTCTGGTCTTTTCTATATTTTTCTTGTGTGCTGAAGATGTATGCTACAACTATAGAATTTACAGAGACCTTTAAAGTAAGATAGATTATATAATAAACCAAATTGCAGATTTACAATCCAGAGCCCTGATTGTACTGATGTTTAACTATATACTTAAATTAACACAAATGAACAATTAATCTTGGATTTTAAAGCCTAGAAACATCTGCAAGTTTATGTCTCCTAGACAGATTAAATAAGCTGTCATCATATAACTATTAAACAAACAAAAAACCCACAAAACCCACAAATGAAAAAAATTAAACCAAATAATTAAAAAAAAGTCTTTTTTGCCATTAAATAATAGTACTTAGAGCATCAGTGGCCAAACTTGAGTCACTATTGAATATAATTTTAACTCAACTAAATATTTTAAACAGATACATAAATATCTGTTTCAACAGATACTTGAACTCTAGTATATTTAGATCAATGTTGTTTTAGGCTTATTTGAATATTTTACTGAAAGTTTAAAAAGAAAGTTTCAACTATAGTACATAAAAATATAACCAACAGTACACTGAATTAAAATAAAAGAAACCATAGAAACTCAAATTTAAAGTTGACATTCTAGAACAACTCACTGCTATTTGTTTGTATTACAACTTCTCCATCCACCCACTAAGGAATGTGAAAATCTTCTATAAACGTAATCAATAAGCTATTTAAAAAACAAACAAACAATAAAAACCAACCCAAACCCTAAGCCTATATTTGCTTTGGAACTTGATATTTCACTTTAGCCACCACCATTTGAACAATGCCCTAGAGAGACAAATTTTCTTACCAGCATGGTCCATTATTGCTTGAAGATAGCCCACAGTGACTTTTTGTCCAAAATGACTACTTTGGATGTGGTTTCAGGAAAAAAAGTCAATATAAAAATATGTACAATTATAATTCATTTCAAGAAAAGACTGAATTGATCTGAATTGTATCATACTGTATTAATTTTAATGCCACTCCATAGGCATGTATTACGTGTTGAAGAAGATGTGCATATACACAAACACAAAATACATACACAGAATTCAGCCCAGATTAATATATCTTCATTTAATTTCTCGCACAACAATCGAGTCATTTTTTTGCACTTTAGAGTTACGTGGAAAAATAAGAATAGGCACAATTAATTAATACAGCTTCTAATTTACCTTATTATAGTGCACTATTACGCACTGATAATACCATAAAAACAATATGATACTATTCAAGCTCATTTTTCTAATGTACAGGTGAAGTCTAGTAACTAGGATTCTAAGTGCTTTTTAACTCAAATGCACAACTTCTGCAGCTTTACACAGTAGAACAGTGCAATACAGTATGTTCCCATATTCCAGGAACAAGATCTGAGTTTACAGTTGTACTTGTTTCACATTAGACTGGCTTTGCACTTTCTGCAGCTCTAGCACTTCAACTGCTTTGTCTATGACCTCCTTTTGTTCCCTTTCCTTTTCCTCAATCTTTTTCCAGGTGCTGGCTATAAAAACAAAAGTTCTTTTGGTAGCTAGCCCTCACCTGGTAGAACGAGGCAATTTCGAAGTAAAGGTACAGCAGAAGTTCTTCTAGAGGGTCGGTTCACAGCGCTAGGGTGACCCCGATCTCCACTTACTTCCCAGTTACCGACTTTAGAAGAAGTTCGCTCTGGCTTCTTGGGAAAAGATTCCGATGTGATCTTCTGCCTCTTTTCAGGAATCTCTGTGACAACTGTTGAGCTCAGAAAGGTCCTTTTTGGTTTCCTCCTCACCTTTAATTTTTTAGCATCAGGCTTTTCTTTCTTAAGGTGCTTTCCCACTGTAGTTTTTCTTGTCTGGCACCTATGGATGGAGAAAGCAGAAGATTTCTGGGCACGAGGATGAAGTTTCCTTCTCATCCCCTCTTTTTGCTGTTTTTTAGTTCTGGAAGTTTGCTTGCATGCGGTTACTCTGTTTCCCCTCCTCCCAACAGTACATCTGACAGACATAGATCCTGCAGCCCTTCTGGAAAAAACTGGTTCTTTATTAGTGCCTTCTTTTCTCTTCCACATCGCCTTTGGATTCTCTCTCTCTAACCGCTCACTACTCCTGATGGAGGTCAAAGGAGTTTTGGTACCTCTACTGTTAAATGGAGTTAATTTACTATCTCCTTCTACCACAGACTGGTGAGAGTTCAAAGGTGAAATGGTCAGGTGTTTCAAAGAGTTCTCTGAGTGGCCAGATACCAAACAATCTGTTCTTTCTGTGGAAACAGAAGATCCATCTGCCTTTTGACTTGAGGCTGCATCATTCCCTTTACCTGGATCTGGCAGGAAAGATGCTGAAGACGAACTACAGAAGTCTGACCAATTAAATGACTTTGATAGTGTGCTTTCTCTCTGTGCATCAGCTAGTTTCCTCATGTTTGCATCAAAGCTGAGACTTCTGAAAAGCTGTCGAACGTGGGAGGGCTTTCTGGCCTTTTCTCCAACTGTACTCTTTGGAGGCGTTTTCAGAATTCGATTTGTCAGTGGGTCATAATACTTAAAAGAACACTGTTTGTATTTATACCTTACAGAGTCCTTGCTATCTGTGGAGTTACGATTTTTCCTCATTTTGGGACTGTCTATAGGTTTACCTTTACATTGTTTAATCTCTGGGCACGAAAGAACATATACCACTGTCTTGGGCTGTACGGGACTCATAATCTTGCTGTAGGACTCAGGAAGTTTTAGGGCACATAGTCTAGTTTTCATGTTTGGAGTTTTTTCATTCTCTGGCCACACGATGCTTGCTTTCTGATCAGCTGGATCAGATTCCCTTCTAGACATTTTTCTTTTTGCTACAGGGTAGTTCAACAGACTTGTTTGGGTGCCATGGCTGACTTTAACCACCTGGCATCTTGAAGCCAGGCGCCATGTCCTTTTCCTAGGCATTTTAAGAGTGTGTGGGTTGCATAGTGTATCTGAAGCTAAAGATGGGTTATCAAAATCAGAGCCACCACTTAAAGCATTATTAAATTCTGGCAATGCTTTAACTGATGCACTTTCTCTTCTATTACCCGCAATAATATTGTTCTTTTTATCATCCTTCTGCTTTTTTTTCTTCATTCTCTTCCCTGTACAGTTGGCTGAGGATTCACTGTCAAAGTAGCAGCGAAAACGACCTTCCCTGAAATCACGCACAAGTTCTTCAATTTTTATATCATCTTCATACATTATTTGAGACCAAGTCTTTCCCACAAAAGAAGGAGGCACATGCGGCAGAGCTGGAAGAACTGGTTCTTCAGTAGGAACTACAACATCCTGTTTTACTGCTTCTACTTCCTCTACTGACTCACTTTTTAAAACAGAAGAGAGCTGTGTTCCATAGTCTTTATCTTGCAAACTTATTTGGACCTCTTTTAGGAATTCTATACCTTTTATAGCTGCCTTAGGTAAATCTGTTCCTGCCTGAAGAGGTGCATCACAGTCAAAACTCATTTCAGAACCCTCTAAATGAGTATGGTCCAGAAGCGATGAAAAAGTTAAACAGGGATTAGTCTTCTCTTTGAAATAAATTTCTTCAGATGTAGTTCCATGGCAGTATTTCAAAATAACATCTTCAATAGTGTCATCCACTGAGCTTTCATCACCTCTGTTCATCTTCACGTTTTTGCATCTTGCTAGTTGTGGGGATGTCCCAAGATCTAGGGCGCTGCTGATACCCACAGTATCCCTGAGATGGAAATCAGACGCCAAAGTTTCATCCTGAGTTCGTAAACCATCTCGTTTTGAGAGAGATTGACCTGAGGTAATATGTAAAGAATTGTTGTGGCTGCACATAGGACTCTGATGAGAAACTGAAGGGCATTTTGGGTGAACCAGTGTCGGAGCAGGATTCAATAACACATCACTATTGCACACCTCCACTCCTGTTTTATCACACCCTCTATGTGGAATCAGATTTGATGTTGCCAAACTCGTATCATTTTTTCCTGTTTTAGGATTAACAGAAGAACTATGGATTAAAGAACTGACATAAAAACGCTGAGGTATAGGGCTCACAGCTGTAAACTGGCCTTCATAGCTATGATTTGCAATTTGAGCATCTTTCAGGGTATCCCATTTATCATTGCTACAACTGCCCATAGACTGCTGGGATATTCTTGTAACATGTTCCTGCCGTCTTTCTAGCTTCTGAATAAATGTTTGTGTTACGGAAGTTTTCTTTGTGCTCTCACGAGACAGGCATGGAGCAGAAGAGCTTATTTCACCAGTGGACACCAGGTCTTTGCTGGAAATCTCCTGTCTGTCTCGGTTCCTCTTCTTCTCCATCTCTGCTGGGGACTGGCAAGGAATCCTAGCAGCCTCTGGAGTGACAGGGAGTGGCATGTCATCATAGCTTGGTCTAAAGGAGAGGGGAAGAAACCAACTTATATAAATACTGCAAATATGCTTAAGATTTTTCAAACAATAGGTTTTTTTTTAGAAAAAAAGAGAGTAATTACCTAGAGTGCATCACACTTAATGAACAAACTCAAGTTACTATCTTTGCTACTTTATAATAGAGATATTCCATTTTAAAAAATTGTGGAATGTTCCCGCGTCCCCCTCCACCAAGCTAAAGATAGGCATTAGTCAGTTACCCTCTTCATGCAACCACCCATTAAGAATGGCCAAATATACATTACAATCATTTTATAAATACAGCAAAGCAAGAAAAAGTAAAAATATTTCCTGTTTTGAAGTTGTGAGCTTATAAAGAGGTTATTTCACTGGTAAAACTATCCCTAATTAATACTGAACTTTTGTAGAGAAATGGAACATTACAGTATGGCACAGTACAAAAATAGTATTGAGTATAAATGCCCCTTTCCCTATAAAACATGGCTGCTTGATAGGAACTCCGCACATGTTGCCAAGGAATTCCATACTTACAATTTCTCACAGACATCCTACAGCTTCTGACTTACTTCTATAAGAAGTCAAGTTATGACTGTTCAGCCTCACTGTGACAGCAGCAGCTTTTTATATATTCTGCAACTGGCAGTTCTGGCTTCAGCACCGCCTCAAATACAATGTTTATGTCTTGCAGAATTAACAGAACAGATATGGGTTACTTCTCATATGCAACACAGGAAACCACAAGGCTTCAATGTGCAACAGCTGGGCAAATCCAATGAAAATAGTTTTTAAAAAAATTAAAGAGAGAATGTCATGTTTCAATTGAAAGTTATAACCAGACATTGCAAGACCCAAAGGGATGCTTACTTTAATACATGGCAGACAGCCATGCACCTCTTATGGTGCATTCATCTGCTAACAGAAGTATTGTGAATAAATTTTATTTTATTGGAGAACTTTTATGCCACATCTGGTGATACTAATGCACCCTCTGCAGAAATTATCTAGGAAGAAAGTTGTTTAGCAGTGGACCAAGCAACAACAAGAAGCCTTTGATGCCTGCAAAAATGCTTTGATTGAGCATGCACAATTATACACTCCTAGGTGAGTATATCCTTTAGAATTAGAATTAACAAATCTAGACAAGATTTGTCTAGACAAGATATAGTCTTGTGGGGATTGCAGCAGATGACTGGGACAAAAAATCAGAAAGGACCTGTAGGATTTTGATCCAAGGCATTACAAGGCTGCGCTATACATTTTACCCAGATGGAAAAACAAATTTTAGCTGTAGTTTGGGCACTACAAGAAACTGAAAGAATCACAGGCCAGGAGAGCATGACTGTACACATACCCATACACATTCATGGGTAGGTTACTGATGATTCCATTAGGGCCCATGCAGGGGTAGTTCAGGCAGACACACATTGGAAAAGGTAACATTATTTACAGTAACTATTTCTACCAGGAAAACCACATGTAACAGCTCCACATGCCACTCTTCTAGGAACTGTATCATTTAGTCATACACTCACACTAGGGGGAAACTCTTCCCTTTGGAGATATCCCTAAGTCTCCTGTGGGCGAGGCTCCCCCTTACGACGAGTTAATAAAAGAGCACAAAAAAGATCCCTGGTTTACCGAGGGAAGTGCAACATGTACGGCAACTGGACAATGACAGTGGAGAGCAGTTGCATATACTCCATTACCAGGAATTATATTATGGCAAGTAGGTGTACAGACATCTAGTCAATGGGCTGAATTGACTGCAGCATTTCTTGCTACCCTGAAGGGAAGGCACATTATTTATATACTGACAGTTGGGTTGTGTACAAAAGTCTCACAACGTGGTTACCCCGCTGAGCCCAAGAAGATTGGCACGTACAAAGATACCCTATTATGGGGGGGTAGATATATGGCAACATCTTTGGCAATATGTGCAAAGATATCCTTTAAAAGTAAGGCACGTCTCAACTCATCAGAAAGAGAATTCACTCAAGACACAAAATAACAGTGCAGTAGATAATATGACTTTGCTGAAGTACATGCTCAAGCTATATATGCACATATAGCTTGTGGACATCAATCAGCTTATACTGCATGTGCATGCAACATTGCTCACAATCAAACCCCCTTGCCATTACACATTTATAAAATGTGCACGTAATTGTACTACTTGTATGCAGCTACATTTAAGAACATTACATATATTTCCATGGGGAAAGATAAAACACTGTCAATGGGCTTTGAATACCTGGCAGGTTGATTATATGGGCCCCTTACCTCTGTTGAGGGGGGGCAATATGTATTCACTGCTGTGGATACAGTGTCAGGACTGGTTTTTTGCTAAATCCACAAAATATGCTAAATAACATAACAAAACTGAAGCACTAGAACAACTCATTCATCAACATGGGACTCCTGACCAAATACAAAGTGACCAACGACACACTTCAGTGGAAATATGTCCAGGATTGGGCTCAAGGGCTAGGGGTAGATTGGATATTCCATACTGCCCACCATCTCCAAGCTAATGGCTTGATTGAAAGAATGAACGGGATGCTGAAGGGACAACTGAAAAACTAGCCAGTACTAAAACTTGACAACATTGGCATTCACATCTTACTAAAGCAATTGTTTTGTTAAACAATTGGAATATTCGTAATCAAACACCCTATGATCATATTATAACACCTCCAGTACAAAATATGGTGAGGACTGAAATTCTTCCAGATGGTATCTCTCCCAAAATATTAACTACAGGGGAAATGGAATTGTTCACACTGATGGATTGCGTGGTGGGACCTCAACCTATTAGTCTAGAAGTGAAGATTCATATAACAACCCCTGAGAATGCCGTATGGTTTTATACCCCAACTCCTCCTCTTATTTGACATCCTTTGTTGATATAGGATTCTCTAGTTCTTGTATTGCAGGTATCTTTGATGAATACCTGTGCCTTATCTAGGGGAGATAGCATTGGAATGGTATTACTGGTGTCGCAAACCCAACATCAAATTGAAGTTCAATCTGAAAAAGCACAAACCATAGTTCTCCAATCTGTTTGGGCAACTACCCCACATCAGGTTATCAAACCCAAAGCAATATTAGCTGAAGGAGCTTGAGCAACAACATATGTGTTACTGGAAGGAGATGACATTCCTGTTTTCCTTCCCTATCACAGGTAGTCCTGTACTACAAGCACATACTCTGGATACTTTTCTGCAAGATTAACATGTAAGTACATAGATTTGGTTAGCCTCTACCATAACTAACTCATCTACCTTTTATATTAAGGGAAGATTAACAGCTGCAGATCTTTTGACAATGTATTCCATTGGCGTGCCAACCCCAGTAGCTGAATTACAGGATTATATTATGCTAATTTATTTTGATATTAATGTTTCTCATTGCTATTTTTTCCTCCTTCAACACCATAAATGCTGCTGCTTCGGTTTTGAAGGCATGTGTTGCTTCAACATAACTGATGAATCAGCCAGTGTAGAGGATGACATTCAACATCTCTAGGACTTAATACATCAAATGAAACAATCTACTGAAGCTTCCTGGATGGCTGAGTGGTTTAATTCCCTGACAGGATGAATAGGACACCTCATTCAAAGTGTTATTGTAGAGATATGTTTATTCTTTTGTCTATATGTCTTTATTACGTGCCTTTATAAATTACCCTGCCCTACACTCCTCAAGCCCAAATGGACACCTACAGCTTTGCCAGCACCAGCAGAAGTGGTCCCTTGAGCAAGGGGGTAGAATGTGGGAAAATAACAGAAAATTGGTGAGGAAGACTGCAAACATGCTCAAGTGACTTGCAGCTGGTGTCAAAAAACACGTATATCATACTAATGGTTTAGTCTTGTGTACTTGACAAGTAGAATATCTGTGTTTATATAACACAGGCCTGTGATAGACTCAGAGGCACCCTGTCAAACATGCTTGAGATTCCTGCCCTGCTGTGGGAAAGATTAAAGCACAGTGGTAAACTACACCTGCCTGAATCCCTGATATCCAGGCGAAAACAGCAGGTTTGGTAACTCTCTAGCAAGGACTGAGCTCCATGGAGCCTGTGTTCCTGCTTGTGTGCCTCTGCCTGGGTGCTGCTTTGGAGATCCCCCTGTTTGCGAGGTAACTAAAATAAATTTACTCTTTGCATTTCATCCATGGTTTTGTGGTTGTTTCTGCATCCTGCCTGTGTCAGCTCACACAGTGACTTTTTTTTTTTCAGTCATTTTTCAGAAAAGGATTGCAACATAAACCTATTCACACTTGCTTTTCCATCTTGCTTTTCTTTCTCCAAACTCTATCTAGGTTTGGGATTATTCCTCCTCCTCCCTCCACCTTCATCCAGACTTTGTACATTATTTTTCTCATTCCATTCCTTCTTCCAACGACTTAAAGGAAGGTGAGTGGCTTGTTTTATCTAATTATTAGGTTTTGTTCACCAAATAAATAACCTTGTATTAGCAACACCTCGAGAGAGGGCTTTTTTTCATTTGCGTGTTGCCTTAAATTGAGTTCCGTGTTTTCTTCATGGCAAAAAACTGTGGACGCTCTTGAGCTAGAAGGATTAAAATTATTTAAAATGGAAGGATTAATTTATGTATTTGTAGTGATATGTACATGTCCTTGTCCCATTTTTCATAGACATGCCTGTTAATTTTTTCTGTCACATCCTTATAATATCAATATGACTGCCTTCACACAAAATACCCTTCTGCTTGTTTGTTAGATCTATAGCAGAGTCGTACTGGTTTCAGAGTGGGATTTTTGTCTGCCTTGCAGAACATAACAAATGAGGAATGAGATTTAACTGAGATTTTATTATAACCATTCTCTAATTCTATGAATAGATTTCCCTTCATCTACAGAGAAAAACTTACACACTGACCCTCTTACCACTCCTAAACATGCACAAGATAATTAAAGAGAACACTTTTCAAAATTTGAACATTCATGAATTGGCCGATTCATGCAATTCATGCAAGCATTAACTGAATGTGTGTACTCCACGAATAATGAAAAATAAACATATAAATATTCACATGACATTATCCAAAAACAAACCAAAATTATGAACTCTTTCAAAACATACCATAAAATATACTGCTAAATACATATATAGAAAGCCCAGAATTATAAGAACTATAATTTTTATATATACATATGAATAAGGGTCAAATTATAAGAATTTGTAAATGCGTGTCAGAGTGTACAGTCTGCCATTATACCCACTGACCCATGTACTCCTCCTTTTTTCAGGTCTTCAATTTAGTTGCTATCAATAGTGTTGTATCAAATCCTTAAGTAGTGAAACAAAGTTTAAAAGCACATAGACAACACAAAAGCAATATACTTGGACAGTGTTTATATAAATACAGTTCTTTCTAAATTGTCTTCGAAGTCAACGTTTCCCTCAAACAGAGAAAGTTTACTACTCAGCAGTGGAACAGAAATAAGAACTCATAATACATGCATTCTACCAACACATATTTAAAAAAAAAAAGAAAACAAAAAAAAAGACAGCTGTATTATACCTGTTGTCATGGTATCTGTGGGGATGATGCTGCAAAACATCTTGCAGGAAACGCTCCATCAAGCTACTGGTACCCATACGATTCCTACAGTAAGTGGTAAAATGTCTGTGCTGGGAGCTGAAAACATGCTGGTGAAAGATAAAACAGATGACTAGTGTAATACTACTGTTAATACACTGGCCTGTTCCTAAAAATTACTTCCCAGGTTAAACATTACACTGTTGCTATGAAAATGTTTAAATAAAAAGAAAAATCTTCAGCCTTTTCTACTTTAAGGCTCTGATTCAATGAGATTTTTAAGCTTGTCTCAAATAATACTAAAATGTATTGAAACATCCTTCTGAGCTGGAACCTGATTTAGCAGCTCTGACAGCTGCTCACAAACCTCTTGTAACTAGTACAAATACTCTAAATAATCTATGAATGACGATTAAAATATTTTTGAACTTCATATGAATAAACTTCCTGTAATTCACTCGAATTAAGGAGAATTTTCATAAGGACAGAAGATTAAATAGATTTCTACTTTCTAATTTAAAAAGTCTAAAAAACAGAAGACTGAAGAGGAGAGTTAAAGAACAGAAAAGAAAATAGGAGATAAAATGTCTTCAGCCTTGATATCCAACACATTATCCCTAATATTTTACAATATATACAGATCTCAAGGTTGAAGCCAGAGAAATAAACGCAATGAATGCAATGCACAGCAGCGTACCACTTCAGAAAAGCAGCCTGCAGCAGCCATGCCACCCCACTAGCATCTTTTTAACAGGTAACAGATAAGAAAGGTATCTTCTTCTCAGGGCATACATTGTGCAACTCACAAATTGATTATTTTTCATTCAGTACTGGTTCTTCAGTGTAGAGAGTGGTATTTTGTAAACTGATAATAAAACCTTTGGGTACTCCTTGCTATCTGTTGCTGAATTATGCAGAAGCCTTCTCACCTGTTCCAGATTACTGTAGTGTACATGGCAACAGTTGCAGTATCCTTGTCTACTTTGCACAGTGGATACTCCAGGCTGAGGATGTTCTTGCCTTCTTGTGTGTAAACTGAAAGAATATTACCAAGACATTTCAGTAAGAAAATGAGAAATGTTGTGTTGTTTAATTCATGTTCTTAACATGGAAATTCTAAACATCCATCTTACTACAGCACTGAAACAAACTTTCAAAATAAAAGTTTCTATTTCAGAACTGTAATGGCAAGTAGGACTACCTATTTTAAGGTAATCCCAAGCAATTTTCACTAAAGAAAATTTTTCTTAAATGCAGAACAAAGGATAACAGGTTGAAGGCACAGCAAACACAAATGCTAATTTCAGTTGGCTGAAATCTGAAGAGAACTGTCTCTCCAGAAAAAGACAGTCATCTTTTTAGTATTTTGAAATTAAAAAAAAAAAAAATAGATCAAAGACAAAGAAATCTTGAAACTCACATTAGTTTGGGGCACTACAAGCTGCCGTCCCCCCATTTTTGAATCATATGTGGGTAGAAGTTAAAAGGACCTCCATTATACACTTAGTCTATATTGCATCACTGTCATCCATTACACAAGGTAACAGATAAGGCTGAAAAACAGATTCTTCTGTCTTACTTTGCGTAAGCAGTAAGATAGATGCCAGTTAAATCATCACTTACCTGCTATTGCTGTCCTGTTGTAGAGCATCTTCAACACCATGTCTTTCAATTCCTAGGGAAAAAGCAAAACAAAACAGAATATCAAAGAGATGGAACAGAGTTTTACCTGCAACTAGTTACTTCTCTTACATTGCATTTGTCAAAACTATTATTTTAAAGGAAGATAAAAGTTTAGTAAGTTCAAGAAAGCATGTAGAGAGGGATCCTTTTGTCCTCAAAGTTCCTCTAAGAGCTTAATAACATAAACTTTTCTCTTTCATGGTTGAGTGGGAATTTTTCTACTGATTTGTCTGGAATCAAGACTATGCAATCTACATCTGTACTGCTACATCCGTGATCGCTGAGATAAAATGCAGCAATGTAGCACATCTTAAACAGCTCATTACAGGACAAGAAAATTACATCTACATGGAAACTCTGTGGATGATTCAGAAGTCACTTCTTCCATCTAAGTTCCATATATAGGAAATCAAAGTACACAATTGAAACTACAAGGTGAACTAATGCTTCCATTGTTAATTATCACATTAAAAAAGAATAACTGCAACAACCACAGCTACTTTAAATTTCTCACCTTGTGCTGAAGAAGCAGAAGCTTCATCAGATGGTTTGATTCTGTCAAACATCTGTAAATAAAAAATAAAAAAACTAAGAATAAACAATAACACAAAAAACCCACAGTAAAGCCCATCCTCAAGCTGATCCTTCTGTCCAGGCTCCAAGCTGTTCAGAAGCACTATATTGTTTCATCTAAGTCAAGTCTTGGTCTATAGCTGAAGCTGCATTGTAAAAATAAATTTCTGCTTTATTAGTTTCCCCAAGTCTTGGTTTCAGCTGGGAAACAGTTAGCTTGCTTTCCAGTGACTGCTGTGAAAGGAATGTCAATAATACCTATAGGTTTATGTTGTTGTTGAGTGATATTTACAATATTCAAGGACTTTTTTCAGCTTCCCATAGAAGTACAGACAGAACAATGGAGTGACCAATGAAATATTCCATACCATAGACTTTAGGCTCAGTATCTAACCAGGTGATCAGCTGGGGGGTGGGAATCCACTATCACTGTGCAGGATTGTGCCAAATCACCAGGTGGTGAGAGTGACCCGTGTCATCATTATTTTTCCTTTTCTGTTATTGTTTCTATTAAACTGTCTTTATCTCAACCCACGAGGGCTTCCCCTCTTTCCCCAAACCCTTTGGGGTGGCGTTGGGGGGGTGGTGAGTGGCTGCAAGTATCTAGTTGCCGGCTGGGGTTAAAACATGACACCCTAATATTATACTTAGTAATGCATAGTGGCTTTGATAGAAGGAGCTAATTTCCGATCAAATTAATGAAATGAAATACTATACTTACAAATACAGCTTAGACTCTTTTAGGTTATTAAGCAATAACCTTGTCAAATTCATTTAATTACTGAATTTCCTCAGTTGCCTTTACAATAAAGATGATACAAGACCTAGATCACACAAAATAATTATCCAGGCTGGAAAAGTAATCCTTATTGCTCAAAAGACCTGCAAACCAATATCGAGTCCCACAGTTTTTAATTAAAATTTGACTGCAGCAAGATGCAGTTACATGCTTAGGGTGCCCAAACACAAAGGACTTCTGAGTTTCACACAGTCCTTTTTCACTATGGAATGCAAGCATAAAATCAGCTTTTTAGTACAAACCTTAAAGTCATCAACCTTCTTCATCCACCAAAGCTGACTCCAGATTATGTCGAACAGGAGGCCATTTGCAGTGCAGGACACTTAATTCTTCTCATCCCACCTGGCAACAATGAAGTTAAAGAGCCTTTTAAAACAGAGTTAATAATGCATGTTTTCCATGCCCTAAGGCATGTAAATTTTTCTGTACCACTTTCCAAACACATCAGTCAATATAATGAATAAATCTCTTTCTGAAGTCTGCAGTACACCCTTCTTTTTTATTATGGAAGTTGTTTTGACAGTCTTTCCTACATAAATGTTAACCATTCCTTCCGGAATAACTTTGTTCCTTCTTTCTTCCTCATAGTCCCTATGTATTAAATATTGTCGTTTTGGATGCTAGCACTCATGAAATTAAGTATACTTCTACGATAACAGAAAATAAATTCCTCAACATTAACCAAATTTAAATTAATCTATTTCGAGCATAATTCATGAACCTGCTCAGAAAAACAGTGTTTTATTTTGTTTATGTTACATAAACTAGTTAGATATTGCAATAATACATTAACTGGAAATTTCACAGTAGGTTGGATGTTCAAAGCATTTTATAAATTAACCATCATATAACTCAATTAAGTATTATCATTAGCATTGCAGACCGGAAAACAGAAAAGTCACAGTAATTTGCACAATCACTATCAACAGCATCACAGTGAAAGTACCACATCGTGTCTCCAAACTCAGGATTTTGCAATTCTTAGATCTGCTTGGGACCTACCATTATGTAGTTGTGGGATAACAAAAGTTTCAAATCAATCACTTTTACTTTTATCCTTTATAAACTGTTTTTACAAGAATCATTCCTTCTGTTTTCCTTCCCGTTCTCATATATGTAGAAAAGATGCTCCTATATGAGGCTACATACCATCAGGCTTGACAGATGTGTGGTTTGTTGTTCGTTTTCTTTAAACTTGTTTTGCTCTTTCCCTGACTATACACTGCTCATTATAAAATAGCAGGGCTGTTACAGCAGTCAGGGTCAGAAAGAGTACCTTATTATCTCAACTAAAAAAAAAAGAACCAACCCAAAACAAAACAAAAAAAACCCCAACCACCCAACCAAAACACCGGGTTTGATCTCCTTCCCATAGTGTATCAATTCATGTAATAATATTAAAAGAAAACAAACCAAAACAAAACCCAGCTGTACTTATAACCCCTCTCATCAGGCAACTGAGAAAAGCTTTCTTGATAGATCAACTGATCTCAGTCACCCTATTCAGTGTCCTACATTCAGCTGGGATCCAAAAGACAGTAAATGAAAAACTGACAAGACTATCTTTCATGAATGATGCTTTGTGGAAAATACCTTGTTCCACATGCTTGAAGTCAACTTACTGATTTTTTAAAGGGGGGTGTGTGTGTATATATATAAAATTTTATTTTTTTTCTAAGATAAAGCTACAAATGTGGAGCATAATAAGAGTGTAGCAACCACAGAGGAGCCTACCCCATTGACAGTACAGTCAGACAGTCAGCAGGGGACACCACAACCATTCATTCCCACCCACTGCCCCAAAACCAGATTTACAGCACCTCAATATACAAATACCTAGTTTCACCTCAGAGACACCAAGCAGTGGCAACTAAAATGTGTTGGAGGATAACTACTAATGCAGTTCATTACCTCCTTATTTGAAGGAGTAATTTCCATGGTGGTGCTCTACTGAGAGTTCACTCATCTACAAGTACAATTCTGTAAGTTACACCCCGAAGTTGAGACACAGACTCATGTACATTTAAACTGAGCTAGGAGTGCAGCTACGAGTGCAGTAACTTCAAACAGCAGAGGACTATGAAAATAACTACAACAAATTACCCCAGTCTGCATCTCCTTGTCAACTTTCTACAGTTTGAGGAAATTCAACAGACCAGATTTTCTCACTGGAGGAAGGGGAGGTTAGGTAAAAATTGTAAAAGTCTGGCTACTGCTTAGTAACTGACAGAAAAACATCAGAGGAAGATCTTTCAGAAATACTTACGCATAAAGCTGACAAGAGAGGAAAACCTATTATCCATGTCTCAAGTGTTTCATGAGAACACTAGTGCACAGGATAAAGAAAAAAATCTGAACTCAAATTATATACAGCTTGCTGACCATCTGAAGTCAAGCTCAAATCACAGGCTAGTAATGTAAAGGAAACCTGTTATGTAGATATGTTATTTATGTTGCCAAAATCTGGACAGCCTAACTGCAATCCTTACTTTATCAAAACAGAAACTAGAGATAGAAATTCACAAAAGACATTTCAGATGTCCATGCAAAGCCTGCAACATCCTAGCTTCATTACTTCCAACTGTAAATATATTAAGCTGTTGGACTAAAAATAAATTATACCTGTACAAGCTTTAGTGTAAATATTTTACCACTGAAAAATCCTGTAAATTGTAACAAGTGTAAAAACAACTGGCTAATGGTAAATTTCTAACCAGGCTACATTAGCTGTCTCTAACACCAATGCTTCTTTTTGGTTTTATTGAATTACTCTGTGTACAGCAGCCAGAGGACGAAAAGCCTCAGACAATCATAGAATGGTTTGGGTTGGAAAGGGACCTTAAAGATCATGGAGTTCCAACCCCCCTGCCCTGGGCAGGGACACCTCCCACTAGACCAGGTTGCTCAAAGCCCCATCCAGCCTGGCCTTGAACACTTCCAGGGATGGGGCATCCACAACTTCTCTGGGCAACCCGTTCCAGTGTCTCACCACCCTCACAGTAAAGAATTTCTTCCTAATATGTAATCTAAATCTCCCCCCCTTTCAGTTTAAAACCGTTCCTCCTCAGCCTATCGCTACACTCCCTGATAAAGAGTCCCTCCCCATCTCTCCTGCAGGCCCCCTTTAGGTATTGGACGGTTGCTATAAGGTCTCCCTGAAGCCTTCTCTTCTCCAGGCTGAACAACCCCAGCTCTCTCAGCCTGTCTTCACAGGAGGTGCTCCAGCCCTCTGATCATCTTTGTGGCCCTCCTCTGGACCCATTCCAACAGGTCCATGTCTTTCCTGTGCTAAGGACTCCAGAACTGGATGGAATACTCCAGGTGGGCTCTCAATAGAGCAGAGTAGAAGGGCAAAATGATCTCCCTCAACCTGCTGGCCACGCTTCTTTTGATGCAGCCCAGAATGCTAGGCTGCAAGCATACATTGCCAGCTCATGTTGAGCTTCTCATCCACCAATACCCCCCAAGTCTTTCTCCTCAGGGCTGTTCTCCATCCATTCTCCACCCAACCTATATTTGTGCTTGGGATTGCCCAATCCCATCTACCAAGAGAAATCTATAAAGAGGCAACCAAAAGGCATGAAATGTACACATTAAAAAAAAAACAAACAGTGGCACATTCCAATAATATATAAAAGCATCAAAGAAACTCTCCACAGCGTGTCACTCTTGCACTGCAACAGGTAAAACATAAATAGAAAGGAACAAAGAGGCCAATCAAAGCAGCTCCTCCAAAAACACCTCACAAAAACCTCCGCTGCCTCTTCACCTGAGAAGGTCTGTGCTGGGTAGACAGAGGGAAAACAAGGGAAAAACTCCCGCTTAAACAAAGTTAGCTGTCTTCCAACAGTGTTAGCACAAATAGGGAGGTGGAAACTTATTACAGGAACTGCTTTTGCCCCACCGCCAGTCAGCACCAGCTCGGGCTTCGAGCCGAGTCCCGTCCCCGCTGCGTGTCCGCTGTCCCATCCTCGCCCCGTCTCACGGCCCAGCCGCCGCCACTGCCGCCCGGGGCGGAGCCGCAGGCGGCTCCTAAGTCCCGCCGGTAGCCGAGAGAGGTAAAAGCCCCGCTGTGCTTTGAGGGGGCTCCGCCACGCACGTCCGAGGCGCCCACCCCCGCCACAGAGGCTCCCGGCCGCCGAGGGGGCTGAGGGGGGCACCCATGCACGTTAACGCGCGCGCGCAGCGGGCTGGCTGAATGGCGCGCGGCCCCCGCCCCTAACGGCCCCTCCCGCTCCCAGCCGCTCCCTTTGCCCTGCACGGCGGCGCGCATCCCCCCTGCTCCCACCGCCCGGCTCCCTCCCCGGTACTGTCTCACCTCCATCACTTCTCCCTGAGCTCTTCCGTGCCAGGCCGGGGTCAAGGGACGCCATCCTCGGCTTCCTCCTCCGGGTCGGCGCGGTAGGGGTGGAGCGGAGGGCTGTGCTGTGGGAGGGGAGGGGGCTGCTGTTTCCCGCCCAGGCCTGAGGGAGCGTGCCGCCACTCCCTTCCCGCCTTCGGGTTCACCCTTCACCTCAGCCTGTGTCTTTGCCAGCTCGGGGTCCTACGCACCCCTGGGCCGCCGTGTCCGTGTTCCTGGCGGCCCCGGGCCTGCGAAGGGTGGTAGATGTCTCTGGTGGTGGCTGCCAGAGTAAAGCCTGGAGCTGCTGGACGCAGGGTGCCGCCATTTGGGCCCGGCCAGTTCTCCTCCCCTGTAGGTGCGCTAACGCAGCATGAAGGGAGCCCGGAAAGCCTTGGTTTCTCCGGCCAAGGCGCTGGAAACCTGCTCCAGCAAACCGGGGGTTTGCGTCTTTTTGTCAGCTTCACTCGGGATTTTTCTGTTCTGGGAGGTAGCGTCTTTGATAAGTTTCATTTCAACTACTGGGATAGTTATTTTCTCCCTCAAAGCACGTAATTTCAAATGCTGGAGAGCAGGCTTATACTTTTTTCATTTTCTGTCATTAAAAATACCTTTCTTTTAATAGTGTACCTTGTTTAGATTTTACCAGAAAGTGAAAGGTCTTAGTTTGACTTCCTGATTGAGTTAATGTTGGATTGGCTTTTTCTCAGAGTTTAAGAATATGACCTTAGTTAAGATTGTCTTTTGTTTTCAACTGTAGAGTTTTTTTTAACGTTTATCTAATCTCCCGTGGGAAACCAGCTATTGCATATTTCTCTTGTGCTGAAGCAGCAGGATTTTTTAAGCAATATGGGCAGACACAAAGATAATCAACACCCTTGTATGTGAAGACAGGTGCAGATACAGGCTTGGACTGTGCAGTGGGAGAATTAAAAAAACCTTGAATGCACCATAATACGGAAAATTTAAACCAAGGCTGGTGTGTGATTATGAAACCGTAGCTTAGAAACATCCACCCACGCTGAACAAATAATTGAACACAAATCTCAAATGGAAGAACAGCAGGAGAAGGCTTTTCTTTAGGAGGGGGCTACCTTAATTGCTGTTGAAATCTTTTGATATGTGCATAGATACAAATATGTTTTATTGCTGAAAAATAAGTACTTGGTATAGAACTAAAGTTGTCTCATATAATACAGAACTTGGCAAAACTGGAACTCATTAAAAAAAAATGGAAGAGAATACAACTTCTTAGTTTAGTTATGTATAGCATAATGTTTCTGTCTTTTAAGGCTGATGGGCTCCCCTAATCATTCTACACTATTTTTTCACTATGTTTATTTCGTTGGAGATACCTGATTAAGATGATAGCTTAGTTTGAGGCATCTTGACAGACACAAGTTTTCAATACAAGTACATGTGGGGGGAACCTATCACTTTGGTAAAATGGAAAGATTTTTTGAATTCACTGTTGGACAAGTGAAAACCTAGTTTTAGATTGAATCTTACGGGCAGGAGTGGAGATTTGTAAGAAGCAGTCATAAAATTTTGTAGATGCAGTATTTCTGTGGGGAAGATTTACATGTGTGAAAGCTCAGGCACGTACCCAAATTACTGATGTCTGCATTCTTTAAACATGTGTACTCCATCTGTAGCAAACACACTTTGAAACATGTTATCTTAGGCTAAAATAGTTTACCTTTTTGATGGTTTATAGCAGGCTTGGTGAGTTACTGTGGCTCAGCTGACTCTTCGTAACTTGTTGAAACAAAGTAAGCTCAGTTACATAGCTGAGGTACTGACGTTTCTCTTCCAGAATGGTTCATGTAAAACAGAAGTCCTTCTTGGCAAAGAGGAGCGTGTCTTATAATGCCATATAACTTGTCCTTGGAATGTTCCTGAATATTTTTGCAAGGATAGAATGTAATAGTCTATCTTTTGGACAGAACTTAGGCTCATATTGCCAAGTATTTCTTGGCTTTCAACTCTTTCTGTATTTATGAACTTCAGGTTGCACCTTGATTCAAGCTCAGGTAAGGTATTGAGAAGATGTCCTTTCCCTCAATCTCCCTTTCCCCCCTAGAACTTACTCTTCACATATGTGGGTGAACACTGAAGCAGGGCTTCAAACTTCCTTTGCCCTTTTAAAAATTCCTCTCTCTCCTGGTGTAAGCATCAGACTTTTTTTTTCTTTTTTGCTGATATTTATACTCATCTATTCCGTTTCCATAAACTGTCCCATACACCTTTCACTGCTTGCTTTCTACTTTTGATTTGATTTGTTATGTTTTTCCACTTCTGTTAGCCAAATATATGTCAATGTTATACCTATGAAAAACATCAATAAAAATTCACAAAGGTGAACAACAGCTGTTTTCCTAAAAAGAGTCTCAAATCTATTCCAACAGTTGGGTTTAGATTGTAAAGAGAAAATGTGACAAAATAAAATCAAGGTTGGCAAAGCTAGCTGGCAGGAAACTAGATTTTTGGTTTGTTGCATATGTGCTTTGTACATTCTACTTCTAAAAGC
The DNA here is from genome assembly GCA_002844005.1 of Limosa lapponica baueri. Taxonomy (NCBI): domain Eukaryota; kingdom Metazoa; phylum Chordata; class Aves; order Charadriiformes; family Scolopacidae; genus Limosa; species Limosa lapponica. The sequence continues at coordinate 2,620,184 of KZ505656.1, forward strand.
CTAATTTATCCATTTATCCTTAAATTGTTGTTTTGGTAAAATTCTTCAAAGGACCTGAGCTCAGTGTTGACTGACTGACAGCAGTTGAGGGCTGGGTTTGAGCCATGCAGAGAGTACTTTTGCCAAACGTCCACAAATATGATTGCTAGATCTAGCCTGTATTCTAACAAGCACCACAACTTTCAAGACAGTCTGAGTACATGTGTACTCATATTTTGGAGCACTTCAAATTCTGAGTGAGCTTGGGAAAGGAGATCTTTTCAACTTTATTGTAGAATAGATGTTCCATAATGCCTGGCATTACATTAAAACCTTTAATTACTAAGAAGTGTAAAATTCTTGTAAAAGAATTCTGTCTTTCTCTGAACAATCTGATGCTGGCCACTCTCCAATATCAGATACCAGACTAAAAGAGCAATGATCTGTTCTTCTGTGGTATTTAAATTATATTTTTTCTCCCTTTAATAGCGATTCAGTTATATTTAATAATAAGGGTTTTCAAAGTAAAAGAAAAGAATTTCCCATCTGTAAAAGGCAAGTATAATCTTTTCTCAAAATAGAGCTTCTTGTTTTCTTTGTTCTGCTTTACTTGGACTGTTTGCTGGGGTTGTCACATTGCTATTACAGATTTATTTTCTCTATTATAAACATGAAAAATATAAAATGAAAAATATATATTTTTTTTTAAATAGTAATGGTCTTTTATTTACTTTGGTGTGGCACTGGAATTACATGCAAGCCAGAAAGAAAAACAATTTATTATATGTTTTCTTCTTTAATTCTTATGGGTATTCTGCTCACTTCCTCATTATCTAAAAATGAGCTTTCTTTTTTTTGTATTGTACTCAAGGTTTTTTGTAAATTTTAAAATAAGAGCTTTACCTGAGTTAACAATAAAAACATCCCAAATATCTGGGAGATTATATGGGAGATTAATTTAACCCCCAAACTTAAGGGATAGACTGATTTAAAGATTGTTCTTTCTATTTTTTCCTGCTCTTGCCAGAACTACCTTCTTAGATGAAAAAAAAATGCAACTTAAAGTATCATTTCAATTGCCTAATCATTAAAACAACCAAAAAGCTTAGCAGTAGTGTTATAATTGAATGGTGGTTGGATCGGGACCAAGGAAGAAATTTAAAATACCTTTTACAACTGAGAGGGTGATAAAAAGCATTTTTAAAATGTAAGGACCAGGAATTTTCTCAAAAAAATATTGGTTTACTTTCATATCATCAGGCCTTTCATACTTAAAAGGTTACTTGAAGTGCTTCACAATTTGAATATTTTTGCATATCTAATTAGAAGCAAATCCTCCCTAAGTCTTTTTTGTGACTATTATTTGAAGGCCATGCTGCTGCTTTCATGGGCTTACATTTTCAGAGTTGTGTGGTTTTTACACTTTTTTTTTTTTTTCCACTACAATTCTCTTAATGATATGTTTCTGTTCTATATTTACTTTGGAGAATACAGAGATTTTTATTATAATAGTGCTGAGAAAAATTCTGAGATAATACACTCTGGGATCACTGTGAATATTATTGCTGTTACAGCTGCTGTTGTTCACTTGCCAGCAAATCATCCAGAAGGAACAGCTGATGAGACAACTCTAAATGTGTCACTTTAAACAGTATGGCTACAAAATTTATCCAAATTCAATGTTTTCAGAAAGTTTCTGCATGATGGGCTAGTAATGTTTTTAATTACATTTAAAACCCGTACACTAACACTGCTGTAATGAATCTGTCCATTAATGTAAATTAGCATGTTTTTAGTACTTTCTGTTCTAAAGGAAAGTGCATATAAATTAAATCAGCAGTTAAGAGGTTTGTATGCCATGGCTCTAACACTGCATTAATTTTTTCTTTTCCAAACCATGGAAAAGAAAAAGCCACGCTGTACCTAAGACAACATGGAGAAAATGTGATCGGGATGTCCAGACAGCCCTCTTGTGGAGCACCATAAAATTTGCTTGAGTTAAAGAGGAAACACGTCTCCAGATCCTTCTTCCCGTTTGTAACATGAAAGAGAATTCTGCTTTCAGAGAACACATCTTTCATCATAGAATGCTGAATAATTTACTGTTACATTCACAGTCATTTCTGTTTTCTGTTAATGGTTGTTCAGCCAGTTCATCTCTCTGAAATAACTATGCCTGTTTTTTTTTAGGGAAGTGACACAAAGAAAAGGACGAGGTCAGGAAGTAAGTTGGGGGTTGCCTGTAGGTGACTGCTCATGAATTGCAGGATATTCTTTGACCTTCATTTTGTGCATGGAATTTTTTTTTTAGCTTCGGAAATAACAGTCCTTAGAATTTCTCAATTCTATTTACCACTGTTTCATACTTCTTTTCAAAAATAACACTGATTTTAAAAATGTATGATTGATATAGTCAGATCGACCCTTAAGAATTGACAAAGTTTTCAAGTATAATTGTTCATTACCAAATTACTTGGAAATACATGATAATTTATGACATGTAGGTGCTGGAAAATGCAATGGGAAGTTGTAAAGTGACTCCATTTCCCTATGCTAAAGGGAGCTCTACAACCTGACAGCCTTCAACTATGAAGGGAACAGAAAGACCAAAAGGTTCTTGTATTAACCATAGTCAGATAACGTGACTGAAAGACACACTCAGAACAGAATTATTCTCATCTGCATGGCAAAATGTTTTGATTAGCATGTTTTAAACCATCCTTCTTTTTATTATTATAGATAAGCTACAAAATTAATGTGTTTTTTTAATAGGATGCTACTGTGAGAGTCTTGAAGTATTTTAAATAGTTATAGTAGGTAACTATTACTGCCTTCTGGCCTATCTCACACTCTATCATAGTAGGAACTCCAAGGCATTTTTGCAAAAGTAAATATTAATTCCCATTACTCAAGCAGGGAATTATGTATTTCTGATATAAAGAGGTAGTTCTATGAAAGTGTCTTGGAGGGCTATTAATTCTGTTTCTCAAGGATTTTCAAGCTCCCAGAAGTCAAGAACCTACCTTGACCCCTCGGAATACTCCGAATTAAGTGTTTATATCCACCAATTTCAATGGAACTGTTCTGGTTTTAAATAGATGCATGCAGGTGAATGTAAGGTGATCCTGAATGTAGAATATCTCTGCAGCTTCCTTGTCTGTAGTGTAATTTATAGGAGTTGGGGAGTTCCAAATATATATATGCTATTATGTTGAGTCACTGGATGTTCTACAGTCAATTTAAGGTGGGGTCAAAATGTATTCCCAAGGTAGTTAAGTAAGCGTTATTTTCCTCTGCGCTGGCTGTTCTAAATAATGTTAAATTTTTTAAATGTTCCCACAGTAAACCACATAAGATATTTTCTAACATCTGAGAGCAAGCTGACTCTCTACCTTGCTTTACCCTGGGAATAATTTAAAGAAAGATTTCTTTATCCTATTCAGGAAAAAAGCGGAAACTTAAACAAGAGAAGTTCTGTTTTGTTTTTTTTTTTTTTTTTCCATGGACAAAACTTTTTAGGCTAGGAATGCTGATAAGCAAAAACATCAGCCTTTGGAAGAAACCTCTTTTTCCCATAATTTGAAAATATAGAGACTTTTTCATGGGAAAAAAAAATAATGAAAAGATAGAAAAAGAACTTTTGAACAAAAAGCCCTTTATTTGATTTGTGCTTCTTCAGCATTTCACATACTGTTACTGAAGCTGCAGTTCTTTGGATCAGAATTTAGTCTCTCTCTTTTCTGGTCCATCAGTAAAACCAGAAGTCTCACATTGGAGTGTCTATGTTTCTAATACTGAAGTAATCAGAGTTCTTTTTACTGATTTGCACCCAAGCAACATACAATTAGTGTAATTCCCCTTTGCCTAGTTTTTTGTCTTGAAATGGAGAAGTGGCTGTTCCCTTCTCCACAAGCTCCCATCTCTCCTCTTGAGAAGAAGGGGGCCTATTTGTCTTAAATAGCCTTTACAGAAAATGCTGCAATTCTAGTCTCTACATCCATGTAAATTCCATATTCAAGTTCATGCTAAGTGCACATAGTCTTCCTAAAAAAAAAAAAAAAAAACACAAAACCAAAAAAACCCTAACCATAATTGCAGAGTAAGAAGGATTTAAAATTAACCTTTATGTGTATTGATACAGCTTAGGAAGTAGAACTAGAATGGACAAATAAATATTGAGAGTTTTAGCTGCCTCTGCTTCGACTGATTTCCTATGCTTCCTTCCCTGAGCCCACTGTCAATTTATTAGAGATAGTGCTAGTTTTGCTTTTACTGAAGACAATGGAAGAGTTAATAATGAATTTATAGACTGAGCCCTTAACTAGCAAAGCTTTTTTTCAGAGCTTCTAATAATTTGCTTTGCCTATATCAGAAGCAGCAGGTTTATTGGGATTTATCAGCTCCCATCTCATTAGAGAGGCTGAGGGCTGGGTAGGATTTAAAAGCAAAATTATGTTCTCTCCCCTGAGAGTGGTCAGAGGAGAGGGCAAATGCAGAGCAGTTGGCAGAAACTTGCATTAGTTTTCCCTGTCTCACATTCATTTCTATGGATAAATAATTTAAATCCCCGTGGAGTCGAGGTCGCCTGGCACCTTTCCCAAAATGTGTTTACATCCACTAAGCAGAAAAACAATCTGACAAATGTAGCTGACTATAAAAAGCAACTTTAAAACTACAAATGAATATGTGCTGAGACCACTGATCACACTTCTTAGAACATCCATAGTTGATTGAGTTTGATTTGGATTTGATTTGCACCAACTTTGCATGGATGTTCTGGAACCATTCTCCATCGCAAGGAGCTACCATCCAACTTAAAATCTTTCCATCTCCATAAATCTTAAGGAATGTCAATGGCTGGTCAGTATTATAAGGAGAAATCAGCAGACCCCATGATTCCACATGTGCATAGGTGTTTCTCTTAAGTTTTTCAGTAATAATGCTGCAAAGCAACAACTTTGCTTGATCACTCATGAGTCCTGTACAGGCACCCTGCCTATTAGCATATATTTTCAGAGCTGTCCCTAATTTTGTATCAGCTTTGCCTGTGTCTTTTGCAGGGCATTGGAACTCCTTTTCAATTTCCCTGTCTGCAGTTAGTGTTTAAGACCAGCTCTGTCCCACTGAGCACAATAGCTGAGAGCAATAGTCTAGCTGCAGAATAGTGAAGGACAGGAATTTGTAATCAGCTCCTCCCTGTGGAATGCTTATTTTGTGTGTTGTTATTCATCATGACAGGCATCAACAACTTAGCAGTGAATTGTTAATAGATGAATGCAAACGTGAAACTTAAATACCTTTTGGGTCACTGAGTCATGTCTGTTGTATGTAACACCATAATATAATCCTGTTTGAACTGTGGATTTGGGGTTTTAATCAAAAGACCTATTACATAAACTCTGGAGATTCAGTCATCCATTTTTTATACTTTAAATGGAAAATAAGATCTTAGTTCTTTGAAAGAATAGGTGTTGGCAGCTGTGCCGGTGACTTGGATCCCGAGTTGATAGAGGCAGCTAAAATCCTGAAGAGGTCTGGCTCAGGTTCATCTCTACACTTTGGGTTTCTTTCAACCTAGGCTGGTTAGGCTTTGGGCAGTTTTTGAGACATCTGACTCAATCTATATGTTGTAAATTAGATGCATAAGAGTAAATTCTGGCTTCCTTTTGAGGGCTTCTCTCTTAAGATCTCTCTAGTTCCTGGTAATTTATGTGAGGTGAAAAAGTGCAAGTTGGTTAATCCCTATAAGCAGTACTAAAGATTGTGAAATACGTAGTGAAACAACTACAGTTTGCGTAGCCTTATTTTTGTTAGTGTAATCTCTGTAGTTCTCTCTGAAATAATTTTTACAAACACTGGCATGCCTTTGTATGGGAGGAGACAGCACTTGGGCTAAAATGGAAAAATACTGTTGTCAAGTTTATTTAGCTATTCAATGACTATGATCTTTAGCACTCAATGACATATCAGAGTGTTTGCCGTTAAGACACCCCCTGAAAATTCCATGGATTTCAAGTGTTATCTGAGTGGCCGGTATAATCTCTTATTTTATTGTCATTGGAATACAAAATTTGAATAGTTGTGGTCTGAAAGTTATGTAGGAAATCATTCCTACTTAGTCGTGGAAAATGAGAAAAAATGCAAGTATAAAAAGCAAAATCTAAAAAAAAAGAGGCTATTTCTACCAGTATTTTTTCCAAGTATCATTCTTCATAATAAGAAATATGTATTTTTCTTTCCCTTCCGTGTATTCTCCAATATTCATGATTTCATAGAATGTAACACCTCACTGACTTTGTTTGCAGGAGTTACATGAAGTGCTGCTTTTAAAGATCCTGCTAGAACTTGTATGTATACACGCATGTATATACACACATACACATATAGCAATTCATTTATACGCTTGTGTGTTTTTGACCTGACTAAAGTGATAGTTATATGAAGGATTTTGCCTCCTGCAGAATTACTGAATATCTTTGACCCGTTATACATGCAAATCTTCAGATTTCTAATATCAGCACAGAAAGAGGATGTGGACCTGCCTAAATGAGCCAAACCTCCCTTCATCAGGTGGTTTGGTTTAAATGTGTCGCTGGAGAATTTTGTCATAGTTGCTGACGATGGTATATAGTGGGCAGTTAAGCCACAAGTAAACATTAACAGCTTTACCAAAAGGATAGGCATGAATAGTCATTAGTTTCACAGGAAGGGAGGAAATTACCCTTTTCCTGATTGTCAGGTAGTTAAAGTCTGTCTTTCCAGAGTGGATTTTAATCGATGAGGTGTTAATTCAAACAGTAAGGACAAAGGAACAGTGAAGATTATTTAAAACAAAACAAAACACCCCAACAACACACAACCAGAACTGTAAACAGCTGAATCCTGAAAAGGTGAGTAATTTCTTTTTTGTGTTGTTCAGCTTAAATTAACCCTGAGAAAAACTAAATATCTTTTGTTTAACCTAACTTGCAAATTCATGGTTGGTAGAACTTAATTGAATTAGTTCACATTGAATTTAGTCTGGGGTGTTCGTTTGTGCTGAGTTATCTGCACATACTAATAGGCAGCTTGATAAGATCCAGTGATCTCAGCAGTGGGAAATAATTACAAGAACTATCAGGCAATTGTTGGTAATCCAGGTAAATTAAAACTACTTTGTTTATTGCTCTGTAATTTGTGCTTTACTTAATACTGGTAAAGTATTTCTGAAGGGTTTTGCCCCTGTATCTTTGTTTTTCCATGCATCCTTTGTTTTGTTTTATAGGGTTAAAAAAACCCACAAAGAATCAGAAGTGCTTTTAAAGCTCATTTGCTTTACCATAGACCTAGTTTATTCACTTGTGAACAACCCAGTATCTATTATTTGTATGAAAATGCCCTCCTTTGTTCTTTTTCTATTAGGTATAAAGTAGTATTTCTCTGCTAAGTCCCATGTGCACTGTATATTCATTTATGTATGTCCCTCTTCAGTATAGCTCTGGCATATTGCTATAATTAATGTAGAGTAAAACCTCCAAGACTTCACTAACTTACCCTGTTGAAAAAGCATAAATGACATAACAAAATAAAATACAACTTCCAAGTAGAAAAAGGCAAAGACATGGAAGCAAACAAGATACATTTTTTTTTCTCATTAATTTTCTTCCAAGCATATAACTTTCACAAAATTATCTGAAAAGATCACACTCATAAAATGATGTCAATGGTTAATGGGTTGCATGAAAGCATATATTAAAAAGGTCATGTAATTTGGGACTCACCATACCAGTTCTACTGTGTCTGAGCATAGAAGGAACTAAAACAAGAAAAGGTTTAAGGCCCAAGCTTACATTCTTCAGGGACTTAAGATTACCACTGTGGTTAATCAAAACTGTAGAAGAATAGAATGCTGTATTTAGCTCTAAACAGGAAACGAGCAGAACAAAATTCTTTCAGATTAAATGCAATCTTGTCTCTAAAATTCTGTTCTTTTTTCCTCGCAGATACATTGCTTATGCTGGTTATGCTGTGCAAATTGGGTAATTGCTTATCAGAGCAGAAGTCCCTTTCAGTTGAAAAGGAGCAAGTGTAGGTAGGACAGACTGGTAGACAATTTATTTTAAATGCAGTAATCTGCTGTTCTTGAAAAAAGAATCTAATTTGCTATGAAAATCTGTTTCCACAAAATGTCTCCTGGGTCCTTAGCAGTTGTGACTTCATATTTGGTACAGTGGTAGGAAAGGTGAGGAAAATTGCTGTGTGAGGTTTAATCTTCCCTTGGTTCTGAAGAGTGAAGGAGCTGAGCTATCATGCCCAGTACATGTTAGAGTAGGCCCAAGCCTGGTTTAGTTTACGGTGAAGGAAAGAGCCCCTTAAGGACAATTCCTCACTACCCCAAAACTGCTAGAATCCATTGCACTGTCCAGAATACTCCCTTCACCAAGAAGATGAAAAGCTCTTGGCAAATGTGTGACTCTGCTTGCTGAGGTTTTCTTCTTTTACTGTAGATCATGTGTGAGGGTTATCTACCCAGTAATTTAATCTTTTGTCTTACTGAAATAGTACTGGCCACGCCGTTGAATTAACTGCCTTACAACAACTGGATCTGGCAAAGTATTTAGAGACACACAGACTCATGTGCCATTACAAGCAAACAAAACTCGACAGTGCTGCCGATAAATGGTGTATTTACTCTATCCCAGTATTTACAAAAGAAGAGAACTACTATTAAAAGACTTTCTATCAGTGAAGGTTCACCAATCAGTTACCTATAGAAAACAGAAAATCTTTAAAATGCAAAAAATAAACAAGTGAGGTGGCAAATCATGAGGTACTTGAGTCTTTCTGTACTCTTTCCTCTCTTCTTCATTGCCTATGTCATATATTCACAGGAATCATGCCTCTCTGTCCTTTCCTTGTGGTCCAGGGACTCTGTCCAACTGTAGCATAATCTCCATCCTCCTTTCATTCATAGCTTTTCCCCCTCATATACAAGCAGTCAGCATTTTAAATTATATAGGCAGAAGGAATCGCTGCTGTCATGGAGGAAAGACAAATCAGGGTAGTTCTGCGGGAAGGAGTTTTTAGCTCCCACTAAGAGAATCTGTGATCTGTGGACCATAAGAGAGGTGCTTAAAACTGACAGGCTTGCTAACCAGATGCTGAAATTTCAGTTTTGCTGCTTTGCATTAGACGCCTTGTCTCTTTCTTTGGAATCAACAGAGTTGATATCCGGAAAAATTGGAATTGACTAGATTCAATCAGTATTGAACATTTTACATGGTTTGCATTAATGACAGAGGAGTACCACTGTTAGATTACTGCTACCACTATGAGACTGGGATTTTGGTAAGAGCAGACTGACAGATGTTCAGCTGATTTAAAATGGTATGATGAGTTCGGTACCATTAGAGTCAGGTGAAGCTATGGTATGTGTAGATACTAGTAGAATAATATTCCCATTTTACTGATTGAGAAACTAAGTGACAAGGAGATCATGAGGCCTGGCCACAAAAACTCAGCAGGCTCTTTACAGAACTGGGAATGAAGCCAAGTCTCCTAAAACCCTGCTCAAATTTCTGACCAGTGTTGCACTGACTGACAGACAGAGGCACTAAATAGTGATGTTTTGAGAAGCTCATTTCTCTCTTACACACAAAAGGAGATTAATCTGCTAATCATAAATGCAAAATGAATATATCTCACCATACAGTTACAAAATGATGCTTTCAGTGTGACTTTTTAAGCATGTCTCTGGTCATTCAACATTATTTTCTACAAACCGGAGTGCTTACAAAGAAATACTGTTTAACCTCATCTCTGCACAACAAAAAGCACCCTACAACTGTAAGGTCTCTTTCCATTCATCAGCCACCACATCTGTTGCTTGCTTGGACACTGACCAAAATGATTCATTCACATGTCTAACATTTATTTTTGGTGAAATACTGGGATTATACAGAAAGGCAATATTTCAAAACTGGGTCTAGAAAACCAAGGGAAGTTGGAAACTACTTCCTCAGCTGAAAACAAACACGGCGTTATATCATTCTGCAGCTTTATTAGAAGGAAGGCAGTAGCCAAGTGAAGCAGCTGGAATCACACTGAAGTCACTCTGAACTCTGCAGATCACTTCATTCTTCCTTCTGCTACAGAGCTCACATCCCTGATTTACAGTGCGTTTTGTTCCAAAGGACTAAACGAGGTAGGTCAATCTCTCTGTTATATTTTAAGTCTTTCTCTCTGTCTCTCTCTTCTAAATAATGTGTTTCTACAGCTACACCACCATATGCAGGCAAATCCTATAAGGTAGTGGAGCATATACTGGCTAAAAGAGCTTCTTGGAAGAAAGAATATGGTACTCATTTATTTCAAAGATTATTTTGAACCACCCCTGCAGCAAGAAAAGATACGAAAGTATGTGTGAATTTAATTTTTAATGAGCGTATATACACACTTCAAGGAGTCTTTTATCCTGTCAGAGGATGGTAAGTGACCTTGACTGAAATCTCTCCCCCCTGCCCCAGCTTTGTGTGTTGGTTTTAATTGTTTGATTTGCTTAGGAATGGTATGTCTCCTATAGCTATATCAATTCCCAGTATTATTAGAAATAAGTACATCAGTTCTGATGTGAACAGATTCTAGAACAGAAACTGGAAATCATTTCAACTTAAGTAGTGCGTTAACAAACTAGTTCTGAAGAATTACAGTCATGCAGAATTAAAAAACGTTTCTATGATCTGAGCTGGAAGGTGTGCGTGTTTTCCCTAACCATCGTAGAATAAGGTAGGATGTGGATCTAGCTGTCATTAAGTGTGTGGGAGCGTGTTTCCTAGGAAGTGACAAGAAGATTTGAAGCCTTATATACTACCACACAATGAGACAGGGCTGGATTCCACCTCCTATTCAGGCTTAGTGATAACCATGCCATTGTCACCTTTAGCCTTTCTAAATGTGATGTTACAAAGCCAAACAATATTCCAGGCCTGGTTTTGTAGATTTACAGATGTATAGATTGCCTATCAATGAAAACATATTTGCTTTCTAGCTGAATAACACTGTATTACTGAATAATGTTAAATGTGTATTAATTCATAGCTAAGGATAAGAGAGTAAATGAGGGTATGTCAGGGTAAAGGAATTTGTCAGGCCAGGTTTGTAGAAACTGAGTCAGGATTAACTTGCTTATGACAGATTACTTTCAGTAGCATCATATTATTGTTTTGCCTCAGCTGAACTAGGAAATGCAAATATTTTGATAATCCAATTTACTTTTGTTTACTGTCACTGCAGCTTCTCCCCGAATTTAAAACATTATCATCCGCTTATGCCAGGCAGACAGGATAGAGGTCCAACCAAATTTAATTTAATCCTAGGGATTTTATGTGTGTTATGTATGATATCAGAGTGCAGTTTTATTGCACGTAGAATCTCTTTGATTGTGGATTAGTGGAAATTGATTGACTCTGGAGAATGAATTTATGGTTTGGATTCAATAATTGCCTTTGTTGAAAGGGATCACAAGTCAGGAAAGCTCACGCTCTCTCTCTCTTTTTATATATATATATATATAATATAAAGATTTCCAGGCAGGATCTGACTACAGATTTTTACTGCACCAGTGGGTGCAGAGGAAAACTATTGATAATAATGCAATTTGTATATACTATACATTATAAATTCTTCATTTTAACAATTTCTTTATCTGCTGACAACCTAATGAGCAACTTGTGAAATGCTGTTAGATTTGTGTTTATTTCTGACAGATTGATTCAAGAGGAAAATTTATACCTGTTTTCTAATAAAGCCAGTTGCCTTAAGGAATTTTCTTCTTCTTATGTTTCTTAAAAGCCACTTGAAGTTTGTGATCTGTTCTTAGATATTATTTTTTTATTAATAAATCTGCTATTCCAAGCGCTAAGCAGCTAGTTTTGCAGAGGATTGTAATCTGTTCAATGGTCTTGTTATTTGCTTATTTATTCATTTTGTCTTATGGAATGTGCCAACAGTTCAGCTGGTTCTTACTGTACTGGCTGGTTGTCTGGCTAATTTTCACTCATTATTTCTGATAATGGTTTGATTTGTGTTCATTCAGTTTAAAGCTAGCAGTTTCACAACAGTGCAGGGCTCTGTTGTTGCTGTCTTTGCAAAAGAGCTGAGTGGGAGGAACAGTTTCTCCTGGCCTGTTAGTAGAAGAAGGGATTGCTGTGACGGGGGTGGGTGGTGTCCAAGAGACATTAGATTTCAGAAGGGAAAATGCCATCATGAACAGATCAACTCTCCCACATTTGCTGCTACTTTTACAGTGTGCAGTGAGGCTCTTGAGTCAAAAAGAAAAATTATGTGTCCTCAGAAGAAGCATATAGTACTTCCAGGGGAGCTCAGCTAATTCTGTGCTCTTTGTATCTTGAATACGTTCCAGAGGTTTAGTGCCTGGAGACAGGAGCAAAAAGTCCTGCATCAGCCCACGACTGCTCTTTTCCAGAGAGAATTTTTTGCTGGCTTGTTGCAGCTCTCTTATACCTGGCCCACCATTTTACTGCATTACAATTCTTTAGATAAACTGAACAGACCTGCTGCAAATACAATACTTTTTCAGGAGGTGGGCTCAAAGAGAAACTAACAAAACCTATTGCTACAAGTCAGGTTTGTTTGCAAGGGTTATCTGCAAAGGCCAGCACTCTAGAATTCTCCAGTCCTTGTCAGGGACGTTAGCTAGCAAAAAGTCTGCAGCCTTCTCTTACTTCTCTTTTCCAGCCCAGGCTATCTTGTCCCTTTCTGATACTTCTTGAAGGCTGTATTTCAAGAATCACAAGGCAAAGGTATGAAGAACCAGCACCTTTTCTCTCTATCCACAAAAGATATTTTATCTCTTCATTCTTTTGGCAAAGTCTGAATTCTGCCTTGAACTCTACCTTTGAATCTACTGTTGGCTTTGGGCAAGATACTTCTGTTCCTTTCCCTACTGCTGTGTCTGTTTATTCCATTTAATTATAAGCAAGACAGGAATTGTCTCTTATTATGTGTTTGTAGGGCCTAGATCCAGCGAGGCTTTGATCTCAAAGGCTACGGTGTTCGGGTGCTTTCCCACCATAAAATACTTGCTTCTTTCAGCAAGTGTGAGCCTGGCACAGAAGTTTTCTTCTCTTCTGAAGCCTTCTAGATCAGAGAGATTGGTGAGTAGTAAGTCCTGTACCGTCAATGTAATATCACTTTCTACACTCTCATTTCTTCTTTCCAGTGATACTCTTTTAATGAGCTCAGCCCCTCATAATTTTAATGAGATGTTTTGGAAATGTTAAGAACCATTGCCTATTTAAGAAAACTGAGTAACTTATTGTCCTAAACTCTTAAGTGAGGGTGTTGTACCTGTATCTGTGTGGAGTCAGGTGAGAAGTGATTTGCAAAGGTAATGTGGGAAGCCTGTAAAACCAGTATTTCCAGGCTTCTAATTTAACACCTTAATCATATGCACCATCTATTCTTATCAGTGCAAGGGAGTGTTCCCAATGCCATATTAGGGAGATGGGTAAATATCCAGCCCTCCTGAAATTGTTAACAATATGAATTTTTCAGTTTTGCAGGAATACAGACAGTGCTTATTTTAGACTTGATCTTAAAGTAAATAAAATAGTTAGCTTTGTATCAGTAGGAATATTAGAGTAACTGATACAGAAATAGAAGCCCTTAATCCACTGGATACAGTGATCCTAGCATATTAACTGTGAGGAGAAAATAAAGTATGTTATCAGCTGTAATGTTTTGAAATTGAATGTTCTGATATACTCATGCAAGAGTATGTGTCAAGAGTAATATAACCATAGCAATATTATGATCATGCTAGAAGAAACTGCTGATGTAAATTTAATGAGCAGTAGAATAAACCTAGAAGGATGGACATCAATTTAGAGGGCAGTACATAACCAAGCATACTGTTAGAAGTGACTGGGAAATTAATATGTGAAATAGAATAGGATATAAAAGGCCTTTTTGAGGAATGAGTTGTGTTACTAATTTTCTCTGGCATTAGCTCTGAACTCTTGTTAAAAGGACTGTGAGTGTAACACATTGCAAGCTAATTTTTTATCTGTTATTTGATAGAGATTTTGTATCTTGCTGGAGACGGTTATTTTATTTTTTCCATAATGACCTGTTGTTACCCTGCAGTAACTTTAGAATGGCTGTTGTTTAATATATGTTTAATTGGTCTTAATCAGCCTGCTGAGACAACAGTTGATAGTCTGAAAAAAATCTCTGCATTCACTCTTTATTGTCTGCTCTCACTTTGCCACTTACTGTTGAGAGAGAGTTGTGGTTAAACCTTTTTTTCTGAAGCAGTACGACCATGTAAAAAACATGCTTAGAGCTGCATGATCATGTAATGATCATACGAACGCTATTCGAAATCTTCTTTCATCACAAATACATGAAACAGTTGCAAAGTAAAAATTTCATATAATTTTTGCATGAAAAACATAAAAATCCATTCTTGATTAGAAACACAAGCATTCATTACCATATCAATCCAGTCACTGTGAAGCTGAGGCACTTAAAAAATTTTAAATTAGGTATCTCCATTACTCTAGGTATGTAGTTATTATGGCAGCTTATAGACAACGAAAATACTGCTGACATTTGTGGAGGAATAGAAAACAAGTGACACTTCCCTGGAACAGTAATTCAGTAGTGTGCATATTTACATGCTGAGGACACAGCCAGTACGATATATGGTGTACTTGCTTGGCTTTGTCATCAGAGAGGTGTGCTTAGTGGCTCTGAGGTATGTCCTGGGCCTGCAGAGAGAGATTAATGCATATGACAAGCAAATGGTGGACATCCAGGTTCCTTTTCTCTTCAGTGCAGTGAAAACAGACCAGAATCTGCAAGGGCTGCCCAGGGAGGTGCTGTCTCCTTCCAATAAAGTGGGCATGATGGCACAGGGGAGAGCCTCTGTCCAGGAAAGGGAAGGTCTCCCGGAGGTGAAGCTGTGGTTTCTCTGCTCCATTATGAGTGAGGGGACTGTTTAAGAAAGGAGGATAAGGCTGTGGTTGAACCTCTAGGCAGGGACTCTAGGTTTAGTACCTGGTTTGATCAGAGACTTCTGTAGGTCATTCTCAGCCTTCTCGTCTGTAAACCAGAGTGATGATACTTCTTACTTGAGTCCACTTTCACTAGGAGTTGTGAATACCTAGGTGTTATGGTCAGTGATGTAAATACTTTGGCAGTGCTGATGCATACAATATAAGACCATATTTTAAATCTCAAGTGGCACTGTTTAGGTAAACTTCTATTTTTACCTACTTAGAAGGATGCTTAGATTTTTATTTTTTTTTCCAGAATCGAAAAGTGTTTCACAGGTATCATCTGTCATTTTCTTGACTCTGCTCTGATATCTTTGTGGACATATGACAGACTTGCAGTTGTTACGGCAACTCCTTATGTTCAAAAGGAATATTAGAAAGATATTTCTACTTTTGGCTGTATTAATGGAAGGGAATAAAAGCAGGAGCAAGCACTAACTGGACAGTTACCAAGTGCTCCTCCCTGCATATCCTGAGGACAGCTGAGTTTCTTTGTCTTCTTTGGGGATGGAAGTCATGGTTCTTGGGATCAGCATGAAAATAAATCACTTTTGATGATACACAGTTGCTGGTTGCAAACATTTATGAGCTTCCCGATTGTGGAAATGGTACACTGCTTAATTTCAGCAGTTGTCTGGATGATTTGTTATATTCAGGCCAGACCTAGTGTAGATACTTTTCCTATTACAGCAGCATTATTTAGTTATAAAGTTGGATTTTTAATTTGTTGTTTGACATTTCTGTGGTGGCAAAAATGCTGGTCTGAAATCACTGCTTTACCAATATTAACTGAGTCTGCTGTATAAAGGTTTGTTAATCCCACTGTAACACTCACTTTGTGTAAAATGTTATGAGGCTATTATCTGGTCAAATGACTTCAATACCACAAATGAAGTCGTGTGTTATGACTAGTAAGGTCATGTTTGGCCTTGCTCAAAAAAGTTGGTTTTGGCATAAATTTTAGAAGATGTCTAGCTAGGACATTGTGTATACATTTCCAACACTGCTTCACTGAGAGATGTAATGGAGAATGATGGTTATTTGCATTATTGACTAGTCTGCTAGAACAAATACGTCTATATTGTGGCTTCAAAAGGTTTCCAGTCACAAATCGTATCTATCATGACCTGTTCTAGTTGTTGAATTCAGGATGGCTTACAAAGTTAATTTTGTTACCATATGTGTAATGACTGTTAAAATGATAGTCAAGAGGTAGGTGTGTCTGTGAAAGAGAAAACACGCACACAAGCCTTGATTCTTCTTTTGTGTATACTAGTTTAAAATGCTCGTTTTCTAGTAGCTTTGTCTGCAGGGCCAGCTTTAGGCTTAAATTATAGCATAGATATGATTTAATTTTGTAGTACGGGTGTGTCAGGCGCTTCCTGCTATAGAAATGTTTCTACATGGAGGCAAGTGGTCATCTGGGCTTTGTTATTTTGAGGGAGAAGTATGAGTCTATGACAGTTTGTAATCTATCTCATCACTATTTCTTGTGAGTTTTAGGATCTTTTCTTATGTCTTTGTAAAATACTTGCCAGAAATATGTGTATACCTCTAACTAACTTGCTCAGCCTTCTGTGTTCTGAACTTGACAGATAAACTACTGGGTAAATTTAATGTTTCTGTTTTTGAAGCTACATAAATTCAAAATTTAGCACCTCAGAAGTTCCAAGAAATTTTTTTGAAGTCTCTCAAATTAATTCAGCATTCTAACTTTCTGAGACACAGTATTACAAGCAGGCTTTAGGTGACCTTTTGAGAAACCAGTTGTTCTCTAACATTTGACTCTTGCAAATGACAGAAGTTGAAGTGAATCGATCAAATAAGCTTTCCTTTAGCCAGAGATCATACCCGTGGGATGTGATATGCTCAGAACTATTCATAAAGACATTAGAAGGAGGGTTTGTGTAATATATTCCCTCTATGAAGTTAACTGTTGAGACAGCCAACTCTGCAAACCATAATTTTCCTATTAAGTCAGGACTCTCTATTGTGACCTCTGAAATAAATTTAGCTGGCCAGAGCCTCTGAGCATTGTTTATCACACTGAACAAATAGATTTCGGGACTACCACTCAAATATTTGTGTTAACTTTTAACTAACAGACAATGAATGAGCTCTTCCCTTGGACCTCTCTGTAAATTTTGAAAGTAATGAGGACCAAATGTGAGGTAGAGGTTGTGTGGGCTGCAGCCCAAACCTGTGGAATAGACTACCAGTGTAATTAAGTTGGACCGTAACTTACGGGTGCCCAGAGAACTTTGAACCCCCAGGAGGGCTTTGCATCAAGTAAAGTGAGTGCAAATTGAAACTGTTTTGTTTGTTTTCTCCTATTTTAGACTGAAAACCCAATGTAATTTCATTCCTAAGCCATTCCACTGACCTCAGGGCTGAGGCGTGGAGAGGTCAAAGGACTTCCCCTGGTTAAACAGGATGCATGTGGCATAGCCATGAATAGACTCCAAAGTACTAGTCCCATGTCATAACCCTAAGGCCATTCTTAGCGTGACAAAAGCTGTTTTATTTTAAGCAGATCCAGTCATTTGTCCAAGTTATCATTATGGCTCAGCTTTATGAAATACTGTAATGGTAGCAGAGAAAACAAACTCTAGGTACTCATAGTAAAAAGCTATGAACATGTCAATTGAGATCTGATTCTGTAATTCCCTGCTGAAATTCAGAGAAGGTTCATGTAGCACATGGTAAAGTCTCTTCCCAGCAGTTCTGTGGCTTTGTATTTTAGAAATATTTTCTAATAATCAGTATTTTTTTTGGTAATTCCGTTTTCGGTCCCAGGATCTAAAAGTTACTAGCACCAAGTGATATTCCTATGACATTGCTTAGTAATTAACTTCTGTTCTACAGAAGAGGACAGGAACTGAAACTTCCTGGTCAAATGTCCTGAAACATACTTGCTTAAAATTAAGCAACTATATTTATAATTAAGCATCTGAACCAAGGAGGCTCAGTTTTCAGAGCTGCTTGTGACCTCAGCAAACAGGAACAGACTCCAGTCAAACAACTGCTGAGTGTACACTTTACACAGGCTGTTTACTATGAAAAAAAAAAAAGACGGGATGAAGTCTAAACATGGTTAAATTCAGCCATATGCAGTACAACACTGTTCTGTAACCTGAGGCTGCCCCCAGGTCCTATTGCCAGGTCTCTAACCACACTTTCCTGTTTATTGAAAAATACTTTCCTCCCTCTGGCTCCTTTTTGCAACACCAGACCAGCAGAGACTGAGCCAGTGAACTGCACGAAACCTCCCTTACCCTTCTTAATAGTTGGCCTGAAAGCCAAGTGGAAACTGCTGGCAAAAAGTCTTGTTTTCTCTACTGAGCCTCTGTTTGCAGACAGGTTCATGGAAATTAGGAATTCAACCTGGAAATTAGGCCATTTGTCAAAGATCATACAGGAAATCAGTGACAGAATAAGGAACAGAATTAGATTTTTTCACTTTCAAGACCTAGACTTGAACTGGAAGACATTTCTGACTCTGAAGGTTCATTAATAGATAAAACCCAAACTCACATATTTAAGACTTTGTTTCAAGAACATAAACATACCCCGCTAGGGTAATGGTTACCCTAGAAGAAAAAAATCTGTGTCCTTACTGATGCAAACCAGCATAGCTCCATTGAAAATCCCCTACTGCTTATCTTTTTCAGGGCAGGGCTTAACAGTGTGAATCTGTTCATAGAAGTGCTTCATATATGTGGATCTCAGAGGTAAAAGTTTCTGGGCTTTGCAAATGTGTTTGTCAGTCTTTGGTGAGCCCTAGCCATAGAGTCTAGTTTCAGCATCTGTGCACAGGGAGCACTAGTAAGCAATGTTCCTCCTGCTTTTTTGCCCCCATTGCTAGAGAGTTACTGCATTGGAAGACTAGGAGTTAGAGATAAGGAAAAATACAAGCTTGGAAAAACAATTGCATTCTAGAGGTGTGCTCTTTCAATGGAGGAGTTTTAAACTACAGGAGGCTTGGTAAATATTTGGTACTTATTTAGGTATGTTTTCTTTCTGCTGCTATGCATCATCTTTGAAGTTATAAATACAAAATTAACGTAGGGAAGTAGGCAAATGTTTGTTATTGTCATTATGTTTTTTTAGCACCATTAAGAAAAAAAAAGTCTGGGGGTTACACATATAGGGAGGAAATGTTTGAATCCAAGTATTGGTGCATTGTGCTAGCTCTTCAGAAACTTAGAAGCAAAATTGATTAGTAACTGCAATACAGGATGATAATTAGCAAGAGTCTGAAAAACTGGGGGTTTTTTTGTTTGTTTAATTGCATAAATTTGATTTGAAGGTATGGTTCTGTATATAGGCAAAGACACTTAAAAATGCAATTATTAACCTGACTGTCCTCTGAAACTGTCCAAATGTAATGTTGCTCCAGATGTTAGTGGTACTGCTCTTTGTTTATACTATTTCTCAGCAGCTGTTAAGCTATTTGAAAAAATGACTCAGATGGGTGGTACTGGTATTTGATGCAGAATCTACCCCTAAGGGGCATGTAATTACATAAATGCAGCCCAATAAGTATCATTTTATCAGGACAGCAAACCAAATAACATTCCTTCAGCCTGATGTAAATTACAAAGGGTAAATGTTATCATAGCCTCTTGACAGAACAGGCTGTATTAACTCCTAATACATATTTTTTTTATCAAGAGATATAAAATTACACATTTTTTCCCCCTTGTCTGTCCATGTACGAATGAGAAATCTGATCCTGCTAATGAGTGTGCACATGCGTAGCTTCACTTGTGTGAGTAATCCTTCAAAAATAAGCGAACTACTTTTTTTGGAGGAAAGGTATGTACATGAATACAAGCTTGCAGATGTCGTTATGCAGGCAGTGTACTCTGGAGACCCTGCTTCTGTTGTCCTTAGCATGCTAAAATTAATGGAATTACAGGAATGCAGGGCTGGGTTCCAAAAGCTTGGGCTGAATTTCAGTTTCTGAACAAAGCTAATGCTCGGAAGTGTACCGGTGAGCTCATCCATAGTACAGCTAATGGGCTGGTTGTATCCTGCTCTCAGGGGCAGGTTTTTAGTGCAGTTGAGCCAGACAATATAGCTTTAAATGATAGCCGAATTTAACAGAATATTTGTTTTGACCATAGCAGATACTTTTGTCAGACTGTGGCCATCTGTGCTGTGCTACAGTGTTGTCTGTACTGTGAAATGAATACGTAACTTCCGAGTGGTTTTCCTGTTCAACCTCTGTTTGCTATCTGTTTTACCATTTATTCTCTTTTTTCTGGTTGTTTTTTTTTTTTTTTCTTTTGGTTTATATCCCGCCCCCCCTTCTCTCCCTCCTACACTCTTCCTTTGGAGTTCTAGAAGAAAATCCCTATGTGAAAAATCATGTTGTACTTGTAAGTTCCAGAAGCTTTTGCAAAACAAGAAAACTGAGACTGTCATTCTGTCTTAAAAAAAGAAAAAAGGAGACATGTATTTTCATCTATAGCTATTACAGTGTGCCGCCTTCTCCTGGGAAGCTTTTTTTTTTTTTGTCTATTACCTGTTTCTCAGCTCACAAGCGGAAGAATATCACAATTGTATATATTGTCCCTGAAATATGTTCTGTATATTTCCTTCTCCACATCCTTTGCTGTGTTAAGGAAATCAATACATTGAATGTGTCTGAAAATCGACATTCCTTGATATAAAGATAGATACCTGATAGGAATAAATCCATTAACTTTCAGTTGCTGGAAAAATCACTGTCTATGATTTTGTTAAATATAATTTGAGGTGTGTATGTGTGGGTGGTAATTTTATTAAAAATAGCTTCCTGGCATTTTAACTGCACTCTTTTTTGCCTGCATTGATGCCTAGTGCTTCTCTGATTTCTGACAGATATAATCCATAAAACTTGCTTCAAATAGGAGCAGAGCAGTAAAATTTGAAATCTGACTAGAAAATAATACAAAAATCACACTTCAGTCAAACTTTGCAGCTTGTCTACCAGAAATTTATCAGTGATACTGTGCTCGGTATTCTCTGTTAAGAAATAAATGCAAGGAAAACAGTTCTTGAAGATTTCAAGTCTTGTCTTGATTTGAGCGTTTATTGAAATGCCTGTGACCAAAATATTCCACAAACTTTGTGCTGGCAACTGACAGCTAAAAAGTGATAGATCTGTGAAACTTAGTCAATGTTTTGGAGTTTCTTTATGACCAAGAACTTAAAGGAATTGCAGGTTATGATTTGCAGTGCAGTAAAACATTTCTCCTTTGACTGTTCTGTTTCTTTTCTTCCCCAGAAGGCAGCTGTGCAACATGACATTTGAAGATTTTGAGAACTACTCTTATTTCTATGACCTGCCTGAGGAAGATGAATCACCCCAGTCCTCCCTCAGCATTGCCCATATTATTTCCCTTTGCTTTTACAGTGTGGCATTTCTGCTGGGAGTGCCAGGTAATGCCATCGTCATCTGGTTTATGGGCTTTAAGTGGGATAAATCTGTTTCCACGCTCTGGTTCCTCAATCTGGCCATTGCAGATTTCATTTTTGTTCTCTTCCTGCCCCTCTATATTACATACGTGGCAATGGGCTTCCACTGGCCTTTTGGGAAGTGGCTCTGCAAAATGAACTCATTCATTGCACTACTTAATATGTTTGCCAGTGTGTTCTTCCTGACATTCATCAGCCTTGACCGCTACATCCGCCTAGTCCACCCAGTCTTTTCCTACAAGTATCGAACTGTGAGGAACACCCTCATCCTTAGTGGGATCATTTGGATGTCAGCTGCAATTATTGGTGGTCCCGCCTTATACTTTAGAGACACAGCTACAGTTCTCAACAATGTCACCATTTGCTACAACAACTTCCATGTGCATGACAGAGAACTTATTTTGCTGACACACCACATTCTCATTTGGGTGAGGCTTGCATTCGGTTACCTCTTTCCTCTAGTGACCATGGTCATTTGCTACTCATTGCTGATTGTCAAAGTGAAGAGGAGAACTGTATTGACTTCCAGCAGGCTTTTCTGGACCATTATTGCTGTAGTTGTAGCTTTTTTTGTTTGCTGGACACCATATCACATATTCAGCGTTGTGGAGCTGTCTGCTCACCATGATGAAAACTTGCATGACTTACTGCAGGATGGCATTCCCCTCTCCACTGGCCTTGGTTTCATCAACAGTTGCCTCAATCCAATCCTCTATGTTCTGATTAGCAAAAAGTTCCAGGCCCAGGTCAAGACAACGGTCTCTGAGGTGCTAAAATTGGCACTGTGGGAGGTGAGTCGCTCAGGAACTGTCAGTGAGCAGCTGTGGAGCTCGGACAACACCCATGCGCCTGTGCACTATTGTGAAACTGCTCAGTGACTGCTCTTGTCACCATCCCTCTCTAAAACAGCTGACAGGAGACTTGGAGGTGTTCTTGACTTCACATCTGCCAGTCAGATGTGCATCTTTGCATATACAGTTTTATATAAACAGCTGGCTTAATTGCACTTGCTGCTTTCCCTGAAAGATTTTTAAGGGACACGTCATTTGGGTGTGGTGTGCTTGCAATGCACACACAGCCTGAACTGAAAGTTGTCAGTGTAAGTGGAATTGCTCTAACCGGGTTTTTGATCAGAAATGTTGTTTTGTTGTGATTCCATACCTCATTGATATCAAAAGAGCACATAATAAAAATATTCCTGCTTGCCATCACTCATAACACTCTTGGTCAAGGCATTCTCATCCAAGAGGTTGTGGACGTACATCAATGGGTCACGAGTCTCCTGATTGTCTAGTATTGCCTTAAGTATGAACGACCTGGCTACATCCCAGCTCAAAGAAGCTATCGGCGGCTCCACTCTGCAGTTGGAGAATCCCAAGACAGAGAGCACTGAATCACTGCCTTCTCTTGTCAAAAAGGAAAAATATGGAAATAAAACCTACTCTTTATCTGATAACCAAAACTATCCTGAGTTTTCTGGTCACTTATTCTTGCTTTTTTAGCACCAGTTGGGTGCAAAATACTGAGCAGATGTTTCATACAGGTATTAGGCTCATCTGAAATGTGCAAAGAATCAGTGAAAATGTGTCTTGCAGAAGCTGAGATAAAGGCCCCCTGCCACATTTGGTCTTTTTATATGTTTAAACTTTCAGGTTCAAAGAGGTTTAAATCTATTGGTTGGTCTTTATTGCTCTGCCAAAGGTAAAGACATAATATAACATTTTGTTTGCCTTAATGCCAATCTTCAAAAAATAGAGTGAATTCAACAATATTGTGTTACAAGTCTGTAGCCAAAGTTACACTTCTTTGCCAAATGAGAGGCAAGACAGTACATTCAGGAAATGGAGTCCACTCCCATAGGAAAGATGAAGCATAACTCCCAGTTATGCTGTATTCTGTTTCAGCTTGTTGCTTGCTGTAGAATCACACATGCACCAATGCAAATGTATATGCTAAGTGGAGTGGATCAATTTCTCACGCAATACCACTTAATTAAAAAGTTGAATGTGGGATAAAACTCCACTAAAAGCAAAAGCGTAAAGCTTTGGGTAAATTTGAACCATTTTTTCCTTGTTATTGGCCTAGGTATATAGAATAAAACTGCCTTTCAGATAATCTATCTAGTTTCTATGGCCTGCTGGCACATAAGTAGCATTTATACTGCAATTGAGGCCTTACATGTAGATATATTTGCTTTTGTATAAAATATATATATGCATGCATGAGCACATCCAGTATTGGTAGCTGTACAAATAGAAAGAGTCTGACTGTGGTCTGTAACTGTTCCTTTGGGCTCTGGTTTCAGAGTTTGTGAGAGTCAGGCAGGATCAGTGGAATTTGGGCTGGAAAGTTGGTAAGCAGCACTCTTCCTTTGAGTCATTTGCTGCCTGGTACATAGTGACTCATCATAATATTTTGGCACCATGCTGCTAAATGTGCCTAAATCAAACATTTTGCAGTTTTTACTCACATGTTCCCTGACATCTTTCTAAGAGTGATGTATTAGTACTACTGGCCTGACTGTACTCCAAGTGAAGTAATAAAATTTTGCTGTTTCCAAAGAATGCGTTCATTTGCTTTTCTCAGCAGCAATATGAGGTGACTGTTCATTCTTAGAACAGCTCCTTCCCAAAAGTTTTGGAAGATGAAAGCAAGCCCTGAGACCCTTTCTACTGCAGAATTGAAGTTTATGTCATCTTTCTTCTTGCATGTCACCTATGTGAGCACACATATTGCTATATACAGTAATCAGACTGATTTTCAAATAGGAGAACAGCCATTGCTGTCTTGCATAAATTCATAGAATCATAGAATGGTTCAGATTGTAAGGGACCTTAAAGATCATGGAGTTCTAACCCCCCCTGCTTCCTGAACAGCTTGTACTTCTGAAGGTCGTTACATAGATTAGTTTGTAACCAATACTCTTGTTGAAACTGTTCTCCCAGTGTTCCTGCATATCACGTATTTTAGTTACGAATTTTCTTCTGATCTTTCTGTCATGGGGTGTGCTTGGGATAGAAGTGTCTCATTGATACTAAGGGGCTGATTTTTCAGTCACAATGACACAGTAACATACCAGCACACGCCCAAACACTACACAAAACCCCCTAACGCAGATATACGTGGATTCTGTGGAATTCTCTTCCCCACATGCCTATCTATTTTGTAACTGGGGAGACTGCGCTCTCCAGCTTTTTTTGTTTTGTTCCTGCACAGCAAGTTTCTCTGTAACATCAGGGAAAGAAAACCAAACCAAACCGAAACAAATCCCAACAACTGAAGAGTTTGTACATATGCGCTTAGCATAAATGAAATACACACACAAAAATCCAGTCTGGATGGATGGCTCATAGTGCTGTATTTTTGCCAAGTTACAGTCCGTAAATCAAACTATTTTATCCACTTAAAGCTTTAATTTCAAGGTCAAGGAAAGAGTTTAAAGGTAAGTACGTTGAATGGGAGGTCAGAAACAGTGATGGCCCATAATAAAAATTATTATGGTAATAAAAATTACATTTTTGTAGCAGAATGTTTATTTCATTTTTTTCTGTTGTGGCATTTGCTAATTTCTTGCTTTTAACAGCACCATGACAGAATTGCTAAAACTAAGCTACATGATTTAGCAGAAGCGGCAGCCAGAGAATTGCCACAGAAAGGGTACTGTGCATTAATTACACATGGGATGAAGCTGCTCCTTTGGGAGTTAAGTTTATGGAAAATGGGAATGAAGCCTGTAATTATACTTACTTTCAATTCTTTAATCACGCTTTAAACCTCTGGCAGGCAGATTCCTTTTTTTTCTGAGACAAATTATAAAACAAAGCTCTCACATAACCTGAAGTTGGCAGACCTTTAAACAAAGAGAAAGAGGATCTGCTGTGCCAGATAGATAACCACACGCAGATGCTCTGCAAAAAAAAAGAACAAAAAGTTATTCTAACTGCTGCTGTTGGGCTTCAGCACGGAGCATCTTCACAGGAAAGGCTTCCATTTCATGGCCACAATAGATTCTCAGTCCAACAACTTGTCTAGAAGCTTGGCAACTTTGACAGCTTTTACACTTGTACCATTCCTATGGATATTGTTTGGAAAACAATTTAGTTCTGATAGGTTCTTCAGTCTTTAAAAAAAAGGCAAAATCAACCTAGAAACCCATCTGGGCCCAAGTAAGCAGCTCAAATTGGTGTTAGTTATGCTACTCTATCTTTGCATTTTAATTGAACGCCTATTTTTGGATGTTTTTAAGTGGAGCATGCTTCAACTTTTTGATACAAGTAAATTACCCACCTGCATTAACTGCAGGCCATGGTCACTGCTCCCCGTTCATCCTCCCACTGCTATGCCAGGCCTTGGAGAGCTGGAGGAACCCATGTGGAAGGCCCATGCTGCCCCCTGGTCGCCTTTGGGCTCATTGCACCGCTCCAGGAGCACAACCCGCGCTGGTCAGTGTGACAGACACAGAAGGACCTCCGAATATGAGAAGAGCTTTTATTAACACCAGTCTTTGCTGTACTAATTAGGAAGCCCCAGGAAAGATGTGACATTTGAAGTAATTTCCCTGCCAGTGTTTTCACACCTCGGAGGAGAAGAGCTCTGAGGCCACACAACAGGAGGTAAGAAGGTACCATGGTAGTCTCAGCTCAGATAAAAAGTGTTTCACTGTACACCCTCTCACCTCCGGGGCATTGCAGTTGCTTCTAATTTACCATAGAACCGTTTGGGTTGGAAGGGATGTTAAAGATCATCTCGTTCCAAGCCCCCTGCCACAGGCAGGGACACCTCCCACTAGACCATCTCCACTCCCTCCGTGAAGACAAGTTTTAGCTTTCAACAAAAGCCACAATACATTTGGTTACATCATCACCATTAATAAACAAAAGGGATCTATACTACTGTTTATCTGCTAAAAAAAGTTATTTGCAGTTTGCCCAAGCCCTGTGCTTTTCCCTTAAAGCCATCCCTCCTTCCAGAGGAAGTATGGAAATTTCCAGAGATGCAACTTCCTCCCCCAAAATGGAGCAAAGAGCATTTCAGATTTTTAAAGCCATGTTAAGTGCTAAATCTAGATGGATGGTAAATATAAGTTTTCCATTTCCTCTGCTCATGCTCTTGGGTACTACAGTGGGGTGTTGGAGCAACCTTGAAATTCAATTTTAGCTTCTGCTTTACCCATCAACCAAATTTTACATTTACGAGTTGGATTACATCGTAACTTTGAATCAACCACAGACACAGCCAAATTTTTGCAATTACATTTATTCTAGATATAGCAAGACTTAAATCTTATTGAAAGCAGCTACATCCATTGATTGTACATAATCTTCAAAAGCTGTTATTCTCTCTTCCAGCATATCTGTTCCAACTTTATCATCTTCAACAACGCACTGGATCTGAAGCTTTTTGATACCATACCCAACCGGTACCAGCTTGGCTGGGAAAAAAAAAATAAAAAAAGAAAAAAAAGAAAAAAGAGCATTTAGTACTTCTTGATTGGTGGAATCCCTTAAAAATGCCGATCCAGTAAGACTGAACTGACCAAAGCAGTTTGCAGGAATACATAAAAAATGTAATTTGTTCCATATTAATCAACAGCATTTATTGCAAGGTGGTCAAAAAGGGCTTGTTTTTGTGTCTTTCCCCCTCCCCAAACCAGTGATGCGGGTGTACGGGTGCTTGCTTACTGCACCGGGAACTGTGCAGGAAGATAAAGAACAGCAGAGCCAAAGTTTTAAGGCTTTTAAAACCTGCATTTGAATCTCAACCTGGCCGCTGTACCAATACACCTTTCTGACTATGTCAAGATACTGAAGTACTGTAGTGCTGTAACTCCCACACTGTTTTAGCTACCCACATCTTCACAGATCAGTGTGTGAACAGGTAGACTTGTGGCCACTGCCATCTTAAGAGACCGCCCCATCTCCCCCCTCTCCCTGCTTTGGGGTTTTCTCCTACTTACAAGATCCCCAGACCAAGCCATCCGCTTGAATGCTTCGGACACACTCCTCTAGCTTGGCCATGTCTGTCTCATCATCCCAAGGTTTCACATCAAGCAAGATCGATGATTTGGCAACAACAGCTGGTTCTGGGGGGAAGAACATCACCATTAAAAGCTAGTAAGTTTTCAAAAACTCATGAATGTCCTTGCAAACTAGCTTTACAAGAACTTTTCCAGTCTCATCAAGAACCTCTTCATGTAGCTGTGACAGGCCTCTTGTACCAACACAGATTTCAACAGTATTTTAACTATGCATGTCCCAATGTTCAAGATGCAGATACATATGACACGTTCTTGAGGAAACAGTCTCATAAGAAAACATACATGATGCTGTTAACATTGTTTGTTACATAGGAAGTCCTTTTCAGAGGACCTGAGAAGGAGCTTAATGCTGTGTAACAGTTTATTTTCCACAGAGGGAATCCTGCAACTGCTACAGTTCTGAACAGTTCCAGACCAGTAGCTGTGGAGGGACCTGCATATTGCAGCCTTTTCTCTAAAGGCTTAAAGAAAATCCTGGGGTACGTCCATTTATATGGATAGCTGACTCTGGGTAATACAAACAAGAGTGTATTAAGCAGGACAAAATCTAAGGCACCCATTTGCTATGGGAAAGGCTAAGCTGACAGGCAATTCAAGTGAAGCTGATTACTCCTGTCTCACTTCAGTCGTTTATCTGTTACAGTTAATTAGTGTTTCTAACCATCCTCACCAAATATATGAAAGTTAACCCAACCATAAAATATTAGCAGGTTCTCGGTAGACATACTTTTGGATTTCTTTGATTCATACTGGGCCAGACGTTCTTCCCTCAGTTTCTTTGCTTCCTCACTTTCCTGAAAGAGAAATCTAGTCACAGGCAGAAAAGCACCAAAACCCCTGCATCTTTAAAGCATTACCAAATTGACTGGCATGTACTCAGGCAAAAACAAATCATCACAACTGTCAGCCGAAAGATGGTGATTTTTTGTTTTATTCATCATGTAACCAGTCAAAGTTAAAAGGAGACAGTTCACCCCACTACAACACATTCTGTTCTAACTCTTTTACCTTCCAAGCTTTTCTGTTCTGACGAGACAGCTGAATTCAGGAATTCTAAGTAGAATCTGGTATCAAAAGTAAGGCAAAAGTCTGCCTATCTGGTATTTCTAAAAACCTCCCAAATATACAAAAAAGTCACAAGTACCTCCTCATCATCAGATCCAAAAAGATCAATGTCATCATCATCTTTGCTATCTGTGGCTGCACCTGTTGTGTCCTCAACATCAGCAGGACCATATTTCCCCAAAGCCTTCTTTACTCCTGGCAAGCTGGAAGAAAACAGCAGATATTAGGAACCTACTCAAGTGTCAACACAAATACTGTCAATTTGTCAATGAACCTACAAGTGCATTCACAGTAAAAATGCTGTGCTAAAAAAAGGATCTAATTCTGCTACTTGAAAACAGAACCTCCCCAAACACAATCTCCAGTGCTCCTGATGAGATGCTAGTTGAGGCTACAGCAA
Source organism: Limosa lapponica baueri (assembly GCA_002844005.1). Lineage (NCBI taxonomy): Eukaryota > Metazoa > Chordata > Aves > Charadriiformes > Scolopacidae > Limosa > Limosa lapponica. Next base: position 2,649,189 of record KZ505656.1, read on the forward strand.
ATCCCAATGTTGCTGCTCCACCTAGGTATATGGCTAGAAAAATCTTTCTTAATGGAATCACTTATCTGCATTATATTCTGTGTAGGGAGTTACCAACTTCTTGTTCATGCTTCCCTAAAAATATTGTTGTTTGTTTAAAAACTAATAGTGACAGAAAACATGTTGTTGCAAGTGACTTTGGAAGTGTCAGTGAATGCTCTACTCTGGAAGCTGGCTCTCAAGACCACATGAGGGACCAGAACCCCATGAATTAATCTTCTCCTATAGCTCATGTAGTTCTGTAGTCTTAGACTAAGCTCATAGTTCTACTGTTACTGTGAACTGCTGTTACAAGAGTCATAAAACTAGTTTTACTGTTCAGAAACTGGAAGTACTTTCCAGAGTGGACTTTGTGAAGCAACTTTGTAAACTCAGTCCCCTTTAGCATTCTAAGAGCTTTTGGACTGGTGGCTGGGCCACCCAAATTTACAAGAGTTCCCTCCAAACAGGACTGAGGCACACAGAGGAGGCAGTGTAGCAATACTGACACTACCTGTGCTGTACCTTTTTAGAGAGGCCTGCAGTCTCCATGGTTGTCAATACAGCACTTTCATGAACACTAAAATCACTAAAAAAGAAAAAAGATAACATTTGCTTTTATATTTCCCCGTCGTTGTATGTGCTTCTACAATGCAAATAACTGACTTTGTTTTATCTTCCAGGACTAAAAACCCTGAACAAACCACTTTCCTTATTTATCATCTGCATAATGTATATTTAACTTTAAAGACTCCTGTAATACTTTCTAATCCATTTTGGTGTTGGCTTTATGGGGTCAATTACTGGTAATTTCCAGCTTTCAGCATACTTATCTGTGTAAACAGCAGCAACAAAATTCAAGCCTTACCTTACAAGCTTTAGCACAAATCTCAGAACAGAGACAGAATCAGCCTACCTAAATTTTAAGTAAGTGTAATGTACTAACATCAGAAACCTGCTCTGCTTCTAGAGCTGCTCTTGTTCCAATGGCAACATAAAAAGCCATGGGCTACTAATAAAAAACAGTTTTGCTCTAACTCGAAAAAACAAACGCAACACTTAGTAGGCCAGTTCGCGCATATATTCCAGCTTTACAGTTTAACCATACCTTGCCTTTTGCTTTTCGTACGACTTAATATGATTGTACCACCGAAGAGCATGAAACAAATCTGCAGGAGGTGGGGCACCGATTGCTTCAAAGACTGCTATATCAGCCTGAGAAGGGACGTACCTGCGGAGAACAAGCCGAAGTTAGCCCCCTTCCTCGGTGCGCGCAGGAGGATGCGAAGCAGCAGCCGCTGAGCGCAGAGACGACCGCGCCGCCGCAGCAGCAGCTCGGTGCGGCCTCCGAGGCTGCTGCTGGGCCCAGCGGCGAGCACCGCGGAATGTGCGCGAAAACCCGGCGGGCTTGGTACCTCAGGCGCGCTGAGGCGGCCCACGAGCTCGGCTCGCTCCGGAGCTCCACCTCCCATGGCGGCCTTACAGCAGCAGCTGCTGGGGATGGAGACGCAGGCCTGCCTAGAGACTCCCCCGCGCCGGCACGGCCCCCGCCCCCCTCCCGCAGGCTCCCGTCATGCCAACAGGCCTCATGGCGGCCTAGCCAGGCTCGCCTCCCCCGAGCCCCAGCGCTCCCCCAGCCGCCTCTCACCCCTCGATATAGCTCCTGTCAGCCAGGAAATCATTGAGGACTCGAAGGCCAGCGGCGGACTTAAGGTCCCCGAAGCCCATGACGGCGGCGGCGCGGCGCACACACACTCCCGCCCGCTCCCCACGCCCGACCGCCACGCAAAGAGACCCAGCAGCCCCTGCGCTGCCTTTATATAGTGGCACGGCACTCCAAGCAGCTTCGCGCGCACACGTATCCCTCCGCGAGAATGAACCGCGAAGTAGTTCCTCACGGGGTTGGCGGCTCCAGTGCAGGGCGCGCAGCGGGCGGGACATCAGAGGTGTTGGGGAGGATCGGGGTAATGAATGTGAAGTTAACGATAAGCCCCAGGAAGTTTTTCTGCATTGTGAGGGTATTGTTACATTCCTTGTACTGTCCGCCCTCTACCCCGCCCCCCTCAGCCTAGGCCCCAGCGGAAGTTGCCGGAGTTGGACGAAGAGACAGAAGCGGAAGGAGGCGGAAATTGCCGAGGGTGGTGCGTTTGACGGTGGCCGAGAGGGTGCCGAGAGAGCGGCGGAAACTGCCGAGTTCCGCCGACGCTCTGACGGAAATCTCCGAAGCGGCTGGTTCCGAAGGTTGCCGAACGCGTACGTCAGAAAGCGGCGCCGGTCGCGGCGGCTGCCCGGTCCGGAGGTTGCCGAAGGAGGCTGCGGAAAGGGCCGAGGCCGAGGCGCAGGGCAGCCCGAGCAGCGGCGGGGAAGGCTGAGGCGCCTCTGCCGCCCGTCCAGGTAGCGGCGGACGCCGCGGCGGGGAGGCCGGTGGGCAGCGGCGTTACGGGCGCCCTCCTCCCCTCGCCGCTCCCGGTGCCCTTGACGGGCGCGGCGGCGGGCCGGGGGCTGCCCGGCGGGCAGCGGCGGGAGGCGTCACCAAGGTGACCCCCGCGCCGGGCCGTAATGCCCCCCGCCGGGTCCTTCGCCCCGGGGACGGTGACGCCGCTCCCGCTGCTAGGCTGCACCGGCTTGGCAAGGCCCCGGCAGGGTCGGTCCCGGCACGGGAGCGGGGCCTTGGAGGACGGGACGGGGCGGGCCGGCTGCCGGCGGGGAGCCCGGCTGGTTCCCGGGACGGTCGTGGTGGGCGGCTGCGTCCGGTTGTAACACAGGCCGGTTGCGGTGGTATGCGGCCCCGGCCCGGCGGCGGCGCGTCCTTCGTCCGTGCTCCTGGCAGCGCTTGCAGAGGTAGCGGCTGGAGCGAGGCTGCCAGCTGCTTGTCACCGTGACTTGCACTGTTTTTAATATAAGGTGACATATGTACCTGTGAAGCATAGACAGCTACAAAAAAAAAAAAAAGAGCTATATCTTGCAGTTTAAGAAAGTAACTTCTTATTCTCTTATAACTCTGTACATATAGGTGCATAAATACTTTTCTGCAACTGGCATAGAAGTTTTTACTCTGCCTGTTTAAAACTCATCAGCAAACGTTTGAACTGATAAAAACTTGGTGCTGTTTTCTCTTTTGACAAAGCACCATGCTTCGACTACCTGCGGTCCGCAGGACCTTAGCTGGGGTTGCCCACTCCTCCAAAGTGTGTGGTAAGTGCCTCTAGTTTATGGTTTATGCCTGTGTGATAAAATTGATGTATGTGTAACTGACTTATTGATGGGCATGTACGTGTACTTCATTTGCAGCTCTAGAATTCTGTGTTGTGCTGTTCATAGAACTGGAATTGTATCGGTACTGTATAACTGTGAGATAAGGAGCGTGGGGTCTGATGGTTTGCATCTAGCAGTAACTGAAAGGGTTTTGTTTTCTTTTTCCGTATCTTTCAGGACGTACAACTGCAACAGCAGCCAGCAACCAAATAGAGGTATTTGTGGATGGTCATCCTGTGTTGGTGAACCCCGGAACTACAGTACTTCAGGTGCGGGGAGCGGAGTGCTGAATTTTTCTTGGACAACCCATCTCGCTTCCTGGCAGCATTTTCTATGTATCAATAAAAACCCATTTGCATTGTTTCTTGCAATTCTTATGGGTGTTTTCACTGACTGTGATACAATTTCACATGGCAGAAATCATTTGGGAAGTTCAGTGTTTGAAAAAGAAGCAGCTGCTGTGATTGCCCAAAAGAAGATGCATGTGGCTTGAATCCCAACTGCAAAAATTTATGCAATGCAATAACAGACTTTGATAAATTCTGATAGGAATTCTTGCTCTGAACTCTGAAGTGACCTGGTGGTCTTTCAGAACCTGCTAATTTTGTATCTTATTAAAGTGGTGTGTCAGGTAAATGAGGGATAGTCTCCTTCTTCTTATTAGTTCTTATAATTCAGAATGCTTATCCTTTGCTGCTTTTAGTCTTCTTGGTGTGGGAAGACATGGAACCTGGATTTCCCAGCCTGTACTCAGCATTGTTGCTTTTCAGGCCAAAATGTCAAGTAGATCTTTTTCTAGTATAACATCTTTTTAAGAAGCCATTAAATGGGGACACAGTATCCCTTGCTCTTTGGATACAAGTTACTAATTTATTTAGGCATTAGAATGCCCCTGGCAGGAGTCTAATGTAATATTTTCTCAAGTGCTATTTTTTATTAGCTTTTTAGTTTTGCTTACATGTGATAAATTTTTGTAGAATTTATCAGAAAAATTAGGTCTTGTTAGTTCTTTTTTATTGAATTCAGTGGTGTTCTTTCTGGCAGGCATAGCTAGTGCTATAGCATAGATCCCCTCCATCAGCCATGGGGTTTTTATGCAGGAAAGGCTGTTTTCATCTATTCTCTGGAAATCTGTCTTATCTGTCCTCCTGTCTCTTCTTCAGACATGTCATGGAAGAATGTTTCTGAGTTGGGGTTCTGCTGAAGTTGAAGATTGACTATGCCCCAGTACCTTTATAGAGAGTATCTGTGTTGTTGAATTACCAGAAGTCATTATGCCCATTGTTTTTTCCTTCATATTTTTCAAATTTTCCTCTTTGATGCACTTTTCTTTAAATGGTGCATGCTTTCTTTAAAGTTATTTTTATTGCTAGTGTCCTATTAGAGAGAATTATTTCTATTTGTGGAGGAAAGAATGAAAGAGAGGTCAGTTCTCATTTCTTCAATCAGTTACAAATTTTGGAAAAAATGTATTTGTAATTGATAGCCTGACATGTTTCTGCTTCATCACTGTTTTTTATTTATGGTCACTTATTAAGATGAAGGGTTGAATGCCCCATATTGCTGAGCACTAACAGTTTTATTCTTTGAAAAACTGAGTAATGTTTCATGAGGTGGAACTGAAAGGTCTAACTAAAATATAATTTTCCTTTGTTTCTTCTGTTCTTTATAGGCCTGTGAAAAGGCTGGAATTCAGATACCTCGGTTTTGTTACCATGATCGTCTCTCTGTTGCTGGAAACTGTAGGATGTGTCTTGTGGAAATAGAGAAAGCTCCCAAGGTATTGTATATGTTTCATAGGAATTACAGTTTTCTGCTGTGGTTAGGGCCTAGTTTAAATCTTGTAAATAATTGTTTGCACTATCATTAGCACACAAATTGTTGTAATTCACCTGCTCGAAGCAGGCTTTTCTCTTCTCCCCCCTGGACTGCAATGATTGCCTATGAATCAAAGTCAGTTCTCAGGCTGTTACAGATTATCTTGCTTCTGGACGTGAACATTTGGTATCTGTCCATTTTCAGTCAGATATATTTTTATTTTATGTAATTCAGGCTTCAACCACACGTTTTCAGCTGCTATTGCACAAATAGTAAACTTCAGATACTGGATGAATTCAGCAGTAGGATTAGCGTCTGCAGGTTTGTTCTAGCTAAATAGAGATTGCGGTTACTTATTAGTTTATATTTTAATGCATTAGGTACCGTTGATGTCTGGTGTAAAATAGTAATTTACTTCAGGGTCACGGCAGTCCCAGGCACAGATCCAGGCTGGGCAGAGAATGGACTGAGAGCAGCCCTGAAGAGAAGGACTTGGGGGTGTTGGTGGATGAGAAGCTTAACATGAGCCAGCAATGTGCGCTCACAGCCCAGAAGGCCAGCAGCATCTTGGGCTGCATCAAAAGAAGCGTGGCCAGCAGGTTGAGGGAGGTGATTCTGCCCCTCTGCTCTGCTCTTGTGAGACCCCACCTGGAGTACTGCGTCCAGCTCTGGAGCCCCCAACATAACGAAATGCAGCTGTTGGAACGGGTCCAGAGGAGGGCCACAAAGATGATCAGAGGGCTGGAGCACCTCTCCTATGAAGGCAGGCTGAGAGAGTTGGGGTTGTTCAGCCTGGAGAAGAGAAGGCTTCAGGGAGACCTTATAGCAGCCTTCCAGTACCTAAAGTGGGCCTACAGGACAGATGGAGACGGACTCTTTATCAGGGAGTGTAGCGATAGGATGAGGAGGAATGGTTTTAAACTGAAAGGGGGAAGATTTAGATTACATATTAGGAAGAAATTCTTTACTGTGAGGGTGGTGAGACACTGGAATGGGTTGCCCAGAGAAGTTGTGGATGCCACTTCCCTGGAGGTGTTCAAAACCAGGCTGGATGGGGCTTTCAGCAACTTGGTCTAGTGGGAAGTGTCCCTGGTCATGGCAGGGGGCTTGGAACTTGATGATCTTTAAGGTCCCTTCTAACACTTAACTATTCTATGATTCTATGGTGGTTTATCTCGTGATGTAATTGGAAAGTAGGAGGGATTAGTTTTCTGAGCAGGAGTTTTTGTTAATCTTGCAGTAATCCTGTGAAAAATCTTATTCCAGGACTCTTTGTACAGTCTTTGTCCAAATAAATGTCTAGTAAACAATGCATACTCTGAACTTTAGTTCAAGAGATTTTTCCATATCTCTGCTGAATCTCTTTGATTTGCTTTATATCTGTAGCCACTGACTTTGTTCTTGCTATTAACTACTTGAATTGGAACTGGGAAGTGTAAAATTTTCAACTTTAAACAGAAATAAATCACAACTAAATAACCTTATTATATATCAGATTATTAATAAATATGGCTTCTACTGACTTTATTGGTTAGATTTTCTTCTTTTTTTGCCTTGCAGATATCTTTTTGTTTGTACAACATGTTAAATTAATAACAGATGTGTATGTAAGAATTTTGGGGGAGGAGGAGGTTGGGGTTTGTGCCCATGTTGAGAAGAAATACATTGTGTTCATGCTTGCTTTTTATACTTTTTATGATGTTTGCAGCCGGTTGCTGCATGTGCCATGCCAGTTATGAAGGGCTGGAACATACTGACAAACTCTGAGAAGTCCAGGAAAGCAAGGTACCTTCCTTTAGCCTCTTGCAGCTGATTAGTTGTACTATCTGCTAAATGATGTAAAGTTGATACTAACATTAATTCCTGAACTCAACAGAGAGGGTGTAATGGAGTTCCTGCTGGCAAATCACCCATTGGACTGTCCTATCTGTGATCAGGGTGGAGAATGTGATCTACAGGTACAGCATCCAATTAAATTGTGTAGACTTATGCATTAATACTCTTGTCTTAGGTGACATTGTGCTTTCCAGCAGCCTGGATACCTCTGTTTTCTGTTGTCTGTTCTAGGATCAGTCGATGATGTTTGGCAGTGATAGGAGTAGATTTAGAGAGGGAAAACGTGCTGTGGAGGACAAGAACATTGGCCCATTAGTCAAAACAATCATGACTCGGTGTATACAGTGCACTCGATGTATCAGGTAATGTCCTTTGTTTTTCACTGGAGAGTACTGAGCAGGCATATTTATATCAGTTTGTTAATTGTTAAAGAAACACTGTGAGAGGCAGTCAATTCTTCTTATTTCTTTTCTGACTGTACTTAAGAATTTTATTTCTGCTAGGGACCGATAGCTGGTTTCCTAGAGCTACCGGACAGCCATTGTGCAGGAAATAAGAGAGAGTTGGCCAAAACATGAAAGTCAAATCAGAATTCTACAGGGCAGAACCAGTCCCATAGTGTTAGTGCCAGAATGGATTTAGAAACATTAAGTGACTTCCTCAGCCGCAGTTGCAAGATTTATTCTTGACAGCTTCTTGTAGCTATAGCTATATTTACGCTGTTCTGCAGTCCTGAGATTTAGTACCAGCAAACTTGAGCCAGATGGACAAGAATACAACGTACCCGCCTAGTTCTAGAAAGAGCTTGTTAGTTAGGACTAATCTTGGACTCAGACTGTGAAATTCAATGAGCGCTGAACTGCTCTGTTTTTTGATTTAACTCCATCTAGTTTTTGTAGCCCTGTCTGACTGAAATTCTGCAGATGTATAGTCCTGCATGTGATGGCACTGACTAATGCATCTAAACAATTGTTTTCTTCTTTCAGGTGTATGAACTAAGGCTAATGTTTTATCTTAAGAAAATGAGATAAGGGTTAAAAAATGTGCTATGTTGCTGTTGTACCTTCCGGATCTATTTTTCATTCTTTTTGCATCTACCAGGTTTGCTAGTGAGGTTGCAGGGGTAGATGACTTGGGAACAACCGGAAGAGGAAACGATATGCAAGTTGGTACTTACGTTGAAAAAATGTTCATGTCTGAGTTATCAGGAAATATTATTGATATCTGTCCAGTTGGTGCTCTTACCTCCAAGCCATATGCCTTTACTGCACGCCCATGGGAGACAAGGTGTGTATCTTAACTTCATACTGAAGATAGAGCTTTCTCCATTTCTGTCATACACTTTATCTTAGAATACGTCCATCTATGACACCAAGGGTTTTCTCTGATTTTTTTATTTTCTGCATTTTTGTTGTAGACTTTTCCATAGACTGAATCTAACACAAATTCTATTATTTACTCACAGCTCATTGAAGAGAAGGAACAATGTTTAGTCTGTGGACTATTCTTCCCTTATTTTTCTCTAAAATAAGGAATTTTTCTCTTGTGTTGACTGCACAGTAAAAAACACGTATGAAGGAAAATTCAAATTCATTAGCTGAGTAATTGTTGAGGATATTATTTAAAATATCTTGTGAAACTAAGCTCTTGTATGTATGTCTAAAGGTAAACCTGTAGCACTTTTTTGTTGTTGTTGTTGTTTTGTTTGTTATGCAGTCTGTTGCTTCTTGTATGTAGAAAACCACAAATGGTTTATTCGTTCTTCTAAACAGGAAAGTAGAGTCAATTGATGTTCTTGATGCAGTTGGAAGCAACATCGTAGTGAGCACGAGAACTGGAGAAGTGATGAGAATTTTGCCAAGGTTGCATGAAGATATAAACGAGGAATGGATATCTGACAAAACAAGGTGCGTGGGAGGTGTTTGTACCCACGTGTGCGTTTTTGCACGCGTTAAAGGCACGCTTTGCAGAACCAGAAATGTGGACAATAGCACTGACTTCTGGATTCTGCTGTTAATATTGTAAAGCTATAGTGAAGAATAATTGGTAAAACGTGTTTTTAATACTATAATTGAAGGTACTGAGTTTTCTAATATTTTCATTTTTGTGGCTTTTTTTTACAGTAAGTTTTTTATTTGTATCATATTTTTTTGCTTGTTTTTGAGAAGAAAAAACTTTCAGGGGAAATATTTCTTGTGTTTCTCTTTTCTAATTATTGCAAGCTGTTAGAAAACTCAGTCTTAAAAAATATTTAATGTACACGATTATCTTTGCTCTTTAATAATACTAGTGGTATTCACTTAGGTTTGCTTATGATGGTCTGAAGCGTCAGAGACTTACTCAGCCAATGATCAAAAATGAGAAAGGACTATTTGTTTATGCCTCATGGGAGGATGTACTAACTCGTGTTGCTGGTGTGGTAAGAGCAATTTTCAATATATGTAGTGTAAAATTAATTTCTAAAGTTGGACATGTTACAATGATTAATATGAAAACAGTAATATAACAAAGGGCTTTTTATGGTTAGAGGGGAGCATTTGACTTCTAATCCATTGTATTTCCACTTAAATTTCTTCTTTTGAATATTATTTTCTGTTTCATGGATTAGACCATCTGAAGAACTTTGTCTTATCATGATTTTGTTTGGGGCATTGGGAGAGAAATTACTTTTATTTAAATAAGAAACTAAACTGTTCCTTCAGAAATTCAGGAGGAAGCAACTTTCCTGAATTACTCTGATCTATCCGAAGTCTTACTTAAATTTATTTAAGCTGTGCTGTCACCACTTTTGCTGTCAAAGCCATTAATTCTGTATTACTTAGATCTGAATTGTGCTTGCCTCAGTGCTTCCTCTGTGTGGTGATTGATTCTGCTGCTCCGGTGAAGTGCTGCATGACTGCTCTGGATTTTGATTAAAAATTTTACGTGGGATGAAGTAGAATTGAGTAACTGTAATTCAGCTTTCCTCAAGGATGTTTTTGTCCATGGTACGGTAGCAGGGTTTGTTACAAAACCTCTTCCACCTCAGATAATACCTCTGAGTTGAGTTTACTACCTGTCCTTGTGTTATGGAAGTTTGTATTCTGTCTGCACTGTAGGCTCATTAAAATATGAGCATTCACCAGTCTTCCTCCCTCACCACACCAAATGAGAATTAGTCACATCTGAGCGGTAACTCAAGTGGGAAAGACTTGCACAGAATACAGAGAGCCCCTCTGCTTATCATGAGTTCTGAAGGAGCTGGAGTTGCTGCCTTGCGGAAATCAGACACCACTGATCAGTTTGTGCTACTCCACAACGCACATCCTAATGTAACAAACACGTACCTTGGCCAAGTGGCATTTTATTTCAATGGTTTCTTTCCTTATGTGTATACTTTCTCCAGCTACAAGCTGTCAACGGTAAGGAAGTAGCAGCAATTGTAGGAGGACTGGTGGATGCAGAAGCGCTAATAGCTCTGAAAGACTTACTGAATAGAGTAAATTGTGATACGCTCTGCACTGAAGAGGTCTTCCCTACTGCTGGAGCTGGGTAAGAGTTCAGGCAATTTTTTTCTGTAATTAGTGTATTAATAAACATTCCAGCCTGCAAATCATCTCATCGTGAGATTCTGAAATGACCAAGGATAGCAATTGCTGATACACTAGCAGGTTTTGTCCAAAGTTTATGGATTGTCAGTTGATACATAGTGTCTCCTACAGCACAGTTAGATTCCTTGAGGCTGATGCAGTTGAACAGTAGGCTACTGAAAGCCAGTTACACTCTGCTGTAAGTTGGATACTTTAGCCTATTTCTATGTGTTGTGAAAACTGTAGTACAATTATGATCTTGTAAATTGTGTAGCAGCAGATGAAGTTTGTGAAGGCTTGCAATAACTGTAAAGGCAAACAATAACCATATTGTAATTCCTGTAATATTTTGGTGTCTCTGATACTCACGAAAGAGAGAAGTTCTTACTTTTTCTTTGGGTTAGTAATTCAGATTGACAAATCTCTTCTTTCCCTTTCTTCTCCTGAGATGAAAAAATATTTTGAGCATGTAGAATCTTCACCATATCTTCATTCCATCCCTTTACTGAATTATCATCCCCTTTCTTTCTTACATCTTTTTGTTATAGCACAGATTTACGCTCTAACTACCTGCTTAATACCAAGATTGCTGGAGTGGAGGAGGCAGATGTCCTGCTTCTGATTGGCACCAATCCACGCTTTGAGGCACCGCTTTTTAATGCTAGAATTCGAAAGAGGTTGGTATTCCTTGGTGGTGAACAAGTGTGCAAATCCATCAAGATTTGATACAAGGCTCAGGTGGAGCCACATGCAGTAAGTTGACAGCGTTCATCCAGACAGACTCACTGGATTTAGTTCACTTTTTGGTAAAGGGAATAGTGATACATGTGTAGAAAAGGGAGGTCTTTTCTCCCTGTAGTGTATAGCTATGTTTTGTTCATTCTCACTTTGACATTTAACTAAGTTCATATACTCAGACATCTATTCCTTTGTTACATTACACAGACACCTCAGATTTTCTGTCTTACAGAAGCTTGTTAAACCATATTCCATAAAGAATTATTTTCAGCATCAGTTTGCTGCTTTATGTATTGTTGTTGTAACAAATCAGACTTGCTCATTTTAGAAGCAGTCATTAAAGTTTAACATTTTTCTTTGGCAAGTGTGGCTTTCCCAAACTTTTGAACGTAGCTAATTCAATTTTAACAAGATATGTCAGCAGGAGACAAATGAGGTTTATAAAAGCCCTGTCCTTCCTAATGCTGGGATCTTCCAAAATACATCATTTTAAACAATAGTGGCCTTAAAATTTGGAGAGGAAAAAATGCAATTAAAATTTATGAACGATTCATAAATTTTTATGTCTGCTATGAGAAGCTGCAAAAAAGGAAAAATTTCTAACCAGCTAAATTTTTCTCTGTTTATATAAGAAATAAGTGGATTTCTAAAACCGTGAGTGCTGTCAAATTCAGAATTCTTTCCTCCTAAAAATGACTTTAACTCCAATTCTGAAGTAACTGAGAGTTAAGCTAAATAAACTTAATAGTAGCTGTAGATGTGGGGTTTTGTTTGTTTTTGCCTAACTGGAAAAGATGGTTTAAAGTTGTGGTACCTCATTTTGTGCAAACTTTTTTACCCACTGCATTGGCAAAAGTGTGAGGGGAGAAGGGAATTGAGTTAATGAACTTCTGCTGTAAGGTGTGTTGCTGCAGTGGTTCCAGAATGTATGTTGAGACATAGTCCTTCTAAAAAAACCTTTAAGCTTGCTTAACAGCCAGAATAATGCTAAACTGCATGTTACCAAAACAATGAATGCTGATGAAATTCCTTAGAAAGAATTTGCATCCTATTTCAAGTTATTGCTAAAATTATAATTAATGGCTTTAGTTGAGTAAAACTCTGTATTTCTGTGATTTTTATAAAATGTTTGCTATGTTTTCAGCTGGCTTCACAATGACTTGAAAGTGGCCCTTGTTGGCTCTCCTGTGAATTTGACCTACACGTATGATCACCTAGGAGAGTCCCCACAGACACTCCAGGACATTGCTTCTGGAAAACATGCATTCTGCAAGGTACACACAACTTCAGAGTGTGACTGTTAAATTTCAGATGTATTGAATAATAATCTGAATTCCCCACAGAGACAGATTTGAAGGGAAGTACCATGTTGTATATGGAGTTATTTGTTTTTAATCAAATGCAGATTAATGGCAAATTAATAAATAATAAATAAATAAAATAAATAAAATAAATAAATTAATAAATAATTAATTAATAAAATCAATAAATTAAAAATTGATAAATTAATAAAAATAATAAAGGTAATGATTAGTGTGCACCAAGTATGTGTGAACTGCTTAATGCATTCAGGTGTGTAAAACTTTGCAGAGCAGGAAACTCCTGGAATATTTCTTGATATAGAACAGGCTGTTTCAGCTGCTGCTGTTTTCACATAAATGTCTGGTTATCAAGAGTGTAGTTCTGTATTGACAGGGTAGCGTACTGCTTATAGCAGTTTCTCTTGGCTTTGTCTCTACATGAAACAGTGACTATTTCAGAACTGTAGATTTACATGGAAGACTTATGTAGAAATTGTGGGATTTATTACATTATCTGTACCAAGAACTGTCTTCAGCCTTGGAATAAATTTCTTGATTATTTATTTGCACAGGTCCTCGACCAGGCCAAAAAGCCAATGGTGGTGGTAGGTAGCGCCGCGCTGCAGCGCAGTGACGGAGCGGCTATCCATGCTGCCGTATCCACCATTGCACAAAATGCCAGGACTAAGAGCGGTGTTGGTTCTGATTGGAAAGTCATGAACATCCTCCACAGGTTTGCTTTAAATTTCCTTTTAATAGACGGGCTTCTCTTGGGACAGTCCTTCCCCTCTTTTTTTCTAAAACTCCATCTGTTTAATTGACAACCTCTGTAAAGCAAAAGTTACTTCAGGAAATGTACTGGTGCTCAGATTCAGAGACTCAAGAAAGTCACAGGATCACAGAATTGTCAGAGTTGGAAGGGACCTCTAGAGATCATCTAGTCCAACTCTCCTGCTAAAGCAGGATTGCCCAGAGCACATTACACATGACTGCATCCAGGTGGGTCTTGAAAATCTCCATAGAAGGGGACTCCACAACCTCCCTGGGCAGCCTGTTCCAGGGCTCTGTCACCCTCACCGTAAAGAAGTTTTTCCTCGTATTTGAATGGAACTTCCTGTAGCAAGAGCAGGGCTTGGCTCTCTGTAGGGAACTTAAATATAAAATCCTGGTGTTGAAACTGAAACATTTAATACCAAAACACTTATGAGTTCAAGAACACTCATGATACCTTTTTTACATGTGGTTTGGCAGTCTTTCATATTATTGACTTTCGCACTTTTGGTGCACCATCCTCTCTACCTTAAGGGTAAAAAGCAACTTAACTTATTGGAACCTATATGCCTGACTATGTCAAACAAGCATGAGTGACACTGAAAGATCTGTACTCTACAGAGAGAATCTTTTTATTTTAAATATAATTGTAAGTCTGGCACCTGATTATGCAGGATTATGCAAAACTGTTTCTTTGGAAAAGAAAAAAAACTGCCAGAAAATGTGAAAGAGTATTTAATTCTTCTAAAAGTATTTTTATGTGTGAATAAATGAATAGTGATGAAGTAGTGGTCTTAAGTCTTAGATGCTTCAGAGTAGCTGATGGTCCAGTAGCTGGTCTTTCCTCTTTCGCGTGAGTGCTCTAAATTAAAGGCCTGTTGAGTTCAATTCATGGCTGAAATGTGAACCTTGATGTTCCAGATAAGTGAGCTGCCTGCCACCAGGCCCTGGCCTGGAATGTCTGGCTTTATTTTGCTATCCCATCTTAAATAGGTGAGATTCCCCATGAAAACTTCAAATGGCATCAGTTTGTCCAAATGCAAAACCAATCTAATATTCTCTCAAATACCCTGTCAAAAATTTCATCTGCCTTTATGCTTCATTTTTGTCCTGTTACTGTTAAGAGATCTCTTATGTGCCTTTGAAATATTTAGTCAAAAAAAAAAGGTCTGTTCTGATGGGAGTGGGAGAATTCTGAAATAACTTAGTCATAATGTGTTTGTTCCTACAGGGTTGCAAGCCAGGTAGCTGCGTTGGATCTGGGTTTCAAACCAGGAGTGGAGGCAATTAGGAAAAATCCTCCCAAAGTATTGTATCTCTTGGGAGCGGATTCGGGTTGTATAACACGTCAGGATTTGCCAAAGGACTGTTTTATCATCTATCAAGGTAATTAGTAGATGTGAATTAAGCAGTATTACTATCTAATGGCTGGAGAGAAAGCCTAAACAGTAGCATATTCTTAGAAACGTATGTGACCCTTGATAATTTCTAGCCTTTATTTTCTGCCAAGAAATGGAACTTCCAACACATAACTGAGATACTGGTTACCTATTTTTTAGGTAAAATTGAGAAACTGTTGATGAGTAATAAGGGAGTATAAACCAGTTAGGTCTTCTGGAGCATAGCTTCAAACCTGGCAGGCAAAATGCCATTGGTTCCCAGCTGTTCCATCATAGTGAAAGATGGTCTTATATTCATTCAGTAAGCATCTTTGTTCCAGGAACCCCCTCAAAGCTGACTGACTATAGAGAATGAACTACCATTTACTACTGCTTGTAGTCCATTTGTTCTCCCCGAAGTATTAGTCAAGTAAGATCTCAGAGCAGTCAGCCTAATAGGCTTTATAGTACTGCTTAAGCAAACCTTAGAAACTCTCTCTCTTTTTTTTTTTTTTTTTTTCTGGGAATACAGAAATTCTGTATTGTGTTAGTAAAACTTTTCTTTTTATTTTGACTTATGTTTTATATGGTTGTCTACTGTTTCCTCTTTCCACATATTTAGGACATCATGGGGATGTGGGAGCTCCCATGGCTGATGTTATTCTCCCAGGAGCAGCATATACAGAGAAGGCGGCCACATATGTGAATACTGAGGGTAGGGCCCAGCAGACAAGAGTAGCAGTAACACCTCCTGGGATGGCAAGGGAAGACTGGAAAATTATTAGAGCTGTCTCTGAGGTACTGTTGCTGCTATAAATTGCTTCTAATAAAAGTACACCGAGAGGTAAAGTTCCTTTTATATTGAAAAGTGTTTCCAAAAAAGAGATACATTTTCAGGGAAATACATGACTGTAGTCTAAAGAAGTAATGTTTTGTATTGAATCCTTTGTTAGTTCTGTGAGTTAAATCATACTGTTTCCCTTTTGAGGATGACACTAATATTATAGCTGCTGTATGCTATTGGAATGCATAATGGGTGAAACTGTCTGCAAGTTAGGCAGGTCTTCATGAAGTGCTTTAGAGGAAACTGATAGGAGGATGCAGTTTCGTGCTTTTTAGAAAGAAAACAATATGAACTCTGAGGACAGCATCTGATATCATTAGATAAGATTAAATACGTGCTTGCTAGTCACTGGGAACAAGATGCATTGATAATTGTATCAACTTTTAATCTCATTTGGTGGTAAGCTAGGGAAAGTACAAGTGATACCTGTATGGAAGGAGAAAAGTAGAGAAAAGTACTTCTTGTCTTTTTTTGCTCTGTATAGCAAACAGGACAGCCTAGTTTTTTTAACATGGGGAAGCCTTAACTGTAGGCATCAGAAGTCCAACAGAATGCTGTGACTTCGCTTCAGTTTGTATATTATAACTGCCTGTGTTTTCAGGAGTGTAGATTTTTCCTGGTTTTACTTTAGGTATATTAATGGATTGGTAATCTAAACCACTATGTATTAAATCTGTAGACTTGATGGCATTTCTTTCTGTGAATCTCTTAGTTGGCTGGTATGACCCTGCCTTATGAGAACCTTGATCAAATACGGAAGCGTTTAGAAGAAGTATCCCCTAATCTGGTTCGGTATGATGATGTGGAGGAGGCTAACTACTTCACCCAGGCAAATGAATTGTCAAAGGTAACCAAAACTAAAGCATCTGGGCATGACTTAGTGCTGTTACAAAGCATGATGCTTTTTAAAGAAATGGTCCTTCTTCATGTGTAGTGCTACAAGCATTCTTTGACTTGCACTGAATGTAGAATTCACTAAACAAATGCTTTGGTAATGAGTTCCTATCATAAAGCTGACTTTCTTTATTTTTATCCTTTCCTGCCACAGTTAGTGAAGCAACAGCTTCTTGCTGATCCTCTTGTTCCACCTCAGCTCACAATAAAGGACTTTTATATGACAGGTATGTATAGTATGGCCTTTCCATTCTGAAACCAGCAATACATTTTACTTAGCTTTACAGTAAGATTCTTATGAGGCATTTAAAGCTTTCCACTAAGATATGTAGGATTTAAGTCTTTTCAAGAAACAAAATTTTCCAGTAAAATGATTTGGAATTTGCATAAATCACAGACTATTGGACTACATTTTCAACTAAGCATTTTTCTTTAGCTTCTTTCTATGCAGTCTTGTAGTAAATCTCTTTTACATTGTATCTGTGTGTAATCTTGAAAATGAACAGTTGTAACACACTAACATGTGTTTGGATTTTTTTTTCAGATTCAATCAGTAGAGCATCCCAGACAATGGCCAAGTGTGTGAAAGCTGTTGTTGAAGGTGCTCATGCAGTAGAAGAGCCATCCATCTGCTAGAGACTAATCACACTGCTACCACTTCCATCCAAGTATTTGTTGCAGTTAACTGCTGTGACTGATACTTTTTTTTCAAAATCTATTTGCTAGGTCCTTGTATTTTTGTTTTCTTCATTCACATTTTCATCAGTTCAAATAGTCCCATATAACTATAGGACTGTTGCGTCTGAGAGAATGTGCAGCACTCAACTTACTGTACCAGAGGCAGAGTACATGATGATCGTATACAAATAAATTATAATACCAAACGGTCCATTGCCTGCTAACTCATATGGCTCACGCTTCTTGCATGAAAAGAACTCAGTAAGACACTCAGACCTATTAAGTCTTGATTTGATAGAACAAGTCTACGTGGCAAAAATACTAGTTGTAACCTTCTTCCAGAGCATCTGTGTATCTTAAGAACTGGTGAGAGTGTGAACATGCTATTTTTGTAATGTGATTTCAGAGCAAGTTCTCCCTCTTTTGAGTCAAATGTACCTGGTTTATGTCAGTGTTCAGACCTGCCACTGCTCTGGGTATTTCTATGCTTCTCCA
This sequence comes from Limosa lapponica baueri, assembly GCA_002844005.1. Taxonomy (NCBI): domain Eukaryota; kingdom Metazoa; phylum Chordata; class Aves; order Charadriiformes; family Scolopacidae; genus Limosa; species Limosa lapponica. The sequence continues at coordinate 2,666,785 of KZ505656.1, forward strand.
TTTTGTTTCAGTTGAGAAAGTACTCATGGGGGAAATAAAAATAATTTTCATGTTGTGAAAAAAAAAAGCAGTTTTCACACAGCTTCCTCATATTGAACCGCTTAAAATATTGAGCAAAAAGATAAAGGCCTTTAGCTGGACCAGTTCAAATACAGAAAAGATAGAATAGTTTCTCTGTGCACTGATCTGAGTATAGAAAAGTCGGGGAAGGGATTGTGTGTGCTGCTTCTTGGTTGGGTTTTTTTTAAGCTTTAGATTTACTTCAGAATAGCAACTCCTCTATTATGTTGGTTAATGTAATTTTTGAAAAAAGATAGCTGCCTCTTCAACAGGGTATGAGGGTAATAAGGTTTAGAGTAATCCTTCCAGGAACCACACAAATGGGAACAGTATCATAAAGTCATCACTTCCAACTTTATTATAAAAAAAAAAAAAAAAGTGGAAAAGCTACAATTTTCAGTGTAAAATAACACTCTTACTATAGAAGTCCTTATAAATTCTTTTATAATTTTTCATTTTTTCTTCCATGCTTGAAAATTTTCAGTAACAAGCAAGTAATTTTTTAAAAATTGTTTTCCTTCTGCTCAGGAAGAAAACTCTTCCTGGTTATCCTGGTATAGCCCAGTGTCCTGACACTTATGACTAAGTCTTAAATGTTGGACATTGTTTGACTCAGCCTGCCATCTTCCAGTTACCAACAGGGTCAGTTCTCTTGGTGGTACAAAATAAAGACAACTATTCACTTTATCCAAAAGATACTACTATGTATGTTAAGGAGACATCTAGAAATGCTGTAGTCTGTTTTTAATGTGGCAGTTCACAGGACCCCATCGTGTGTATGTCCATACAGCATAAAACCTTCATGTTGTCCTTGTGGAACATTACTTCTTTAGGAGAAGGAGGAGGGGTTTATGGCAGGGACATAGCAAAGGAAGAATGTGTGTGAGAACATACGCCAAAAGCAAGGCAGTTGGCTCTTCTCACAGATGGTAGGTTTAAGAGGAAAGGGTGTAGATGAATCCTATGTTCAGTAAAACCTTTGGTTCTCAGGTTCCTAGGATGAAAACCTTGTTTTTTTCCTGAAAATCCATGTTGTACAAGCACAGAGGAACAATTTCAGCTGTGCAGAAAGTCAGTTATCACTTCATCACTTCAAAATTCGTAAAGGTTCAAAAGGTTTAGAGATTTTTTTTTTTTTTGCCTTAAATGTTATAGCATTATTTAGCTCAGGGAGCTCTGGCACACATTATTCTTTGGTTTTTTTGAAAGTGCTGCATCCTTCAGTTAGTGTGTTTAGGAAATCCTTATTTTTATTCAAAAAGCGTTCAGCCCTTATCTTGAAAGACAGAAAAGGTAAGAAGTACATGTGGTGGTGTCTGTCCTGCTTCTACCCTCTTTCCCCTCTAACTAGTCACCAAGTATAGAACTTCTCAGCCAAACTTGGTAATAGCAACAAGGCTGTCCTCAGATTTGACTGTTGGAATTAGGTAGTAAAGGTAAATCTAAACGAGTATTCTTATCAACTGAGTTTACAATCTAGCCTCCTCCCTTATCTCTTCTGTTTGCTCTGGTGGCTGGACAGTCAGTGCACATGTGGACTTTGGCCCAGGTAGCGATAAAAGGATAGTGGGGGTCTGTCTGCAAAGGAAGGGAGGTGATGTAGGCTGGGCAAGTACTGGAACAAAAATTACAGAAACAGGGCTATTCGTGCAATTTGGTTCTGTTTATTTTAAAAGTTTACAGTTAGTGCTACTACTCGCTGGTCCTGAAGCTGCAACATCAGATTAAAGCAGAGCATTATGAGAAGGTGGCAATGAAGAGCTGGGATGACAGGAGATGAACATGCTCAAAGTGCTTTTCTTGACTGTTAAAGTAAGGGCTCCTTCCTTGGTGATACACTGCCTGAAGGGTCAGTTCTGCTGATGCAGCCGACGTCCAAATGCAATGTTGGTGGGTGCATTTATCCAGACTCCGCTAGGGCGTGGGCAGAGGGTTTATTGTGTTTTATTTTAAAGCTAAGGCCAGAACTGAAGGAGACACGCTTCTCCAAATGCAGCCCTAGTACCACCTGGTGGCCAACTGCCAGAATTTCTCATTGGTTGCATCACCAGTTATGGCCCAGTAACCTTCATCTCACTTCTTCCTGTACACTCCTGCCTGCAGACAGCACAAAAAAGAACAGGTATGTGTCTGGGAGATGGATGGGTTTAGTCATTAAGTATCTGCTTCTCTCAACACAGCACTGTGTAAACATGGCTCTTGCGTGCAAGCAATTAACCCTAAACATGGCTTACATTAAACCTTGCCTTTATGCAGTCTTGTTTTTAGCAGAACGTAGTGGGGACCGGAGAAGGAAAAGGGTGTGTTAATTCAAGGTAAAACCCTTGTGTGAGCTGACACAGGCAGGATGCAGGAACAACCACAAAACCACGGATGAAAGGCAAAGAACAAATTTAATCTTCTCGCGGACCGGGGGATCTCCGAAGCAGCAGCCAGGCAGAGGCATGCAGGCGGGGGACACAGGCACCGCAGAGTGAGAGAGCCCTCGTCAGCGAGAGAGTGAGAGCTCATACTTGCTGTTCTTGCCTGTATTTTACAGGTTCAAACAGGCATAGCTTTTCACTGTGCTTTGATCTTCTTCAACAGCAGGGCAGGAATCTCGGGAACGTTTGATAAGGCGCCCCTGAGTCCATCACAGGCCTACATTATCTAAGTGCAGATGTTCTGCTTGTTGAACATGTAAAACTAAACACGATTAGTGTGATATATTTTTTTTTACAGCACCCCACATGCAAGTCACTTGAGTGTGTTTACAATTGTCCTTGTCAATCTTCAGTTACTTTCCCACAACCCTACTAAGTACTTATATTTTCAAGAAAGGTTAGGCCAGGTTAACACCATCAGTCAGATAAAAGAGAAACAAACTTTGTCAAAATACTGCAGGCAGATTTAAGAATTTAAGTCTAAAGCTGTGATTTGGAAACAAAGAAAAAAGTTTTTTTTTAAAACTTTTTTAAGCCACCTGGTTCAATAGCCCCCTTTCTGGAAGCACCAGCATCCCATGGGTACATCCCTACAATTTCAGCAGGCAACTGCTTTAAATCCCGGGCAATTTAGTGAGCTTCTTCAATAAAAAGAAACCAGACAACATGGTCGCAAATGGAAGTCAAGTCAAACTGAAGTATGTTCTCAGCAAGACTCTGAAACAGCCAACAAAACTAGGCCATTCATAAAAACAGTTGTAACTGACTTTTTTTTTTTTTTGTAATGTATTTTGAAGCGTAGCTCAAGGCAAAAGAGGAAGTGTCTATAGCATTTCCCCAGGAAGTAAAAGACTTGGCATCAACACCTCTTCTGAGGCTGACAGATTCTTGCAAGACAGTATCTTGCTTGGGGAACGTGCTGTATATTACTGCTGAAGCTGATAGAGCTGGAGCTAAGCTTCATAGAGCTAAAGAAAAAGCAGAATGGCAGCCTGGCATTGGCCTTAATGCAAAGAGAAAAGGTAATAAAACCTCATCTCCATCCCTGTCCCCACACGCCTGCTCCTCATAAAATACTCCCAACAATGGCTAAGCCAAACATTCTCTCCCCATACAAGACAGCCTCTTAATAATGATTTGTTGTGTTGCCCTTCGAATGTGCAATTAGATGAAATCACCTTCAGTAATGAAGGGCTGAAAGACTCTTTCAGAGCACTGACAGGACACGAACAGAGAAAGTGCTAATAAGCAAACTGATAGAGGACTTAATCGTGACTACGATCATGGAAAAAAAATTAACAACAAGTAAGCAGAGAATTACGGAGAGCACCTAAAAGTTAAGGACTTTACTGATAACTGAAGTAAGCTTTGTATCAGGAATGCAAGAACTCAAACCCAAACTCTGACTCCATCATAAGCAAAGCTGCTATGCTAAACAATGTCAATAAATATTTTCCTCCCGCTACGTGCAAGCACCCGCCCATTCATAGTACCTAGTGCTGAGAAGCCTACTGAGACTCAGAGGCCTCTTTGGGTAGTAAGACGTAATAGCTGGTAGAGACACCTCACTCTGATGCTACTACTGAATTTTGAATATACTTAACTAATATTTCAAAGAAATAATTTTGTCTTCTTGTCCCCTCCTGTACACCAGTGTCTATGTTTGAAATGGATCAGAGAGGAGAACCACGCATCAAAAAGAAACATAGTAAGAGCAAAAAGCTTCATGTATAACAAATAACTTTCAAAATCCACTGGGATTTCATGACCCTAGACACTAATTAGGCTTTATGCTTTGATGTTAGCTCAACTCCAACTATTTTTGAAAAATCTGGTCCTGCATGCTTTTCATTTCTGAATCATCCACACCTTTGTTTGAAGCATCTTGTACTCACTACTCTCAGAATACTAAGAGATCCCTGATTCGGTCCAGAGTGGGAATTCTCATCTTTCCAATTTGCAGTCATGA
>KZ505657.1:0-33032 GCA_002844005.1 Limosa lapponica baueri
GTGGATGCCCCATCCCTGGAAGTGTCCAAGGCCAGGTTGGATGGGGCTTTGATCAACCTGGTCTAGTGGGAGGCGTCCCTGCCCATGGCAGGGGGGGTGGAAATAGATTTTTTTTTTCTAAGGTCTCTTTCTACCCAAACCATTCTATAACTATTGTGCTTAATATGGAAATCATCAGATGTCATTATACAGTTCTTTGAGGTCCAGTGGTGTAGCAGATGCCACAAGGTGACAACTTGTATAGTTAATGTCCAGCCAATCCTGGAAGACTATTGCAAATCCCAGCTGAAATACATACAGATGATCTGAGTTACGCAGGCACTTCAGGATTCCTGTTGTGTTTTACTTTCAATGTGAAAGATTCCAAAAGTACTCTTTCGACTTTGTGTTAATATGTTGGTGCTGGGATACACAGATCTAGTTTAGAGATGGCATTCTGCAAATGCTTTCCTCATTGACTCTGTTTGTCAGCTCAGGCTGATGTTTACAAAACTGCAAACTTAATTTTTAAAACTGCTCAACAGCACTTAATACAATTGCAAGGCAGGTACTGTGATGGTTCCTTTGTATGGTTTAGATATGGCTGTAAAGTTTTAATAGAGTAGGTTCAAACTGTTAACTGTTCAACATGTGGTCTTTAACGCAGTTTCAGAGCTGTGAGCAGGCTTTGAAGGCCTTTGTGTTAATTGGCTCTTCATACAAGATGTTAATTGAAGCTGTGTATGGTTTTGGTAGGAAGCTGTGACATATCTGAAACTTCTGTTAACCTGTGTCCAGGGGTAATTATCAGTGATACCGTGTTGCTAGAATGAAATGAAGTTTATAAACATTCTCTCTTAGAAAATTGTAGGAATTATTTATTACAGGTGATAGATGCAAATGCAAAAATCGTGAATACAATATATCCCACTATGCTCAGTCTATAAAGGCAATTGAGTAAGCCAGTTTATGTTGAACAGAACTTGAAATCAAAGCTGAAACTGTAGAACAATAGCTAAATTAGAATCAAGTTGCAAACCAGTTGAGCTTGCCTTTTGTATTGTAATACCTGCTTAGTAGTGAAATGTGAGCCATTCATCTAATGAATGACTAAGCTGGTGCTCAAAGCTAAAAATTTCCATGTTGTGTGTGCTTGCTAGAGATTAGATATTTTGAGTCTTTTAATTAGATATCTTGCTGGATGTCACCAGCAAGAAAAGGAAAAAGTTCAAGAACTGATGCGATTAAGAAATTTTTTACATTTTTTTCTCCTGTGGGCAAGCCTGCTTTCTAGAAAAGAGTTTGGATTGTTGTAAAGTATTTCAGAAAAGATCTGATTAAAACTTAGTGGTTTAATACGTTCAGTAAAGGTCCCAACTAAGAATTTAAAGAAAAATATTGAACATGGTCTTTACTTTGCTGTTAAGATTTTGGGGGTGTGTGTGTGTTTGTTCATTTGCTAATCAGTTCTGAAAAAGATCTTGTAGTTGAAATAGTGGCAAGCATCTGAAGATGATGCCTACCCTACTCATATTGAAAAGTGGGATGAAGTTAATGTTTTTGTGGTCTTGAAATAATTTGCTTCAACTCTAGCACTTGTTCTCACTGTGATTTGTAAAATGTGTGTTTTTTTTAAATAGCCTTAAACTATGTATAAAAAAAAGAGGGTTTCCTAAAAACATGATGAGCATGCTGCGAGTCCTGGAATTCTGTGTCGAGTAGTGGATTCACTATCCCCACAACAAAACAAGATGTTTATTCCTTCACATGATGTGCAACTATACATTTCTCATCAAGAAACTGGAAAAAAAGTGTGGTAATGAGCAATATGGAGTGATACTGATGGGAGATTCTCATCCTGTGCTACATGAAAACTTCTAAGCACCAACACAGTCAAGTGTCTGATGCCAGTCCATAAATACTTGCCTGGGAAGAAGGTGGGGTAAGTGGGATTGTGCCAGGATAAGGGCTTCTGTGCACTTGCTGAGCTCTTCTACATGGCTATAGAAGGTAATCTGGAGACTGCAATAACAATAAAAGGCCTGCAACAGGAGCAGGAGCAGTATGCAGCCTTTAAAGCACTACCTGTGACCATCTCTGTGCCATTGCTGAAATATCTTGGTGTCATTTGGGATGGTTTTCTTTAGTAGTTGGCTCAGGGCTTTCTAGTTAAGAATTGTTTTGTGAGGAGTACTGCTTGGAATCACTTTTGATGTGGATGCAATATTCCATTCAGGTGGCCTGTCTTTAATTCAAGATTAAGTGCATGACCCTGGAGAGTTTAAGGGAGATGCAGGCAGTATTTTTCTATGGGCTCTGAGCACAGATGCACAGGGTGTGTGGTTTTTGTGCACTCCACAGATAACTGCTGAAGTAAAGTTATCCAGTTGCCGGTGCCTTGTGTCTAAATTCAGGGTGGGAACATAGCTCAGGATAATTTATCTTCAACAGCAATTTATAAATAAGTTATAATTCTAATAGGAAATAATTAACATGCATCTGTCTGCAGAAGAATACACCTGCTGCTAGGAGATACTTTAAAAAGCTTGTGATTTTTGTGTAGTTGATCTGTGCTGTATCTACCTGTTTCAGGATGCTTGAAACTAGTGTTGCAACTCTGCTGACACTGGTATCTAGCCAGCTTCCATGTCCCTCGGGTACAGCTCCTCTGCGTAGGCAGCTTAGACAAGGCATTGAGTTTGACTCAATGGTATGGGTAGGAATTTGCCTAATTAACAGTAGCCTGCTAATGAGGTAACTGATATATCTGTTGGTTCCCAATAATACTTAGTAGGTAACAGGTGAGGGAATAAAATGTTTCTCTGCAGTTGAATGCTCGATTTTAAAACAAGGTCTTACAGTAAAGTACAAGATGAAGATGCTTATTACTTTGATTACTACAATCAAAGTAGTTCTGTTTTAATGAAAAGCTATGCAAGAGTGTGTATACAGCTTAAGCGGTCTTCAGGACTGTCATAGGATTTATTACCTAAGAATTCCTGCCCTACTGCAAAACCCCTTTTCCTCCCAGCACTGTCTGGGCTGTGTTAGCAAGGTAGTGTTACTGGGGTGGTGGGATGGTATGCTGGTGGAGGCTGTTAATTGCTGATAGGAACAAGTTCTTGATGTAGTTCTTTATCTCTTGAAATTTCTGTTATCCTCTTCCCAGTTGGCCTGAAACAGCAGGATTGTGTTACTGCCTGATACGCTTGACTCCTGTGTTAAGAACCTGTTTTACCCCTGAAGGTAAAGGCTCAGAATAGGCTAGTAACTTGCCTTCAAAATTACGGTTTTATCTGGCAAGGAAAACTTGATTCATTGCTTATTCATTCCTTATTTCTCAGAAATATCAAATAAAGGAGCAAACATGATGGTTTGGAACTTGGTTGAGAGGGACTGTTGACTATGCATTTCATTACACGCTTTAAACATACTTTCTAAAAATTAAATTAAAATACTTCTCAGCTCCGATAGGTTTTCCATACTGACATTGCTGGGTGGCAGTTTGAATGGAAGTTACTTGTACTGTAGTAACACTTCTGTGCTGATAAGGCACTAAATATTGCAACAGAGGTATAGCAGTAAATTGCTAAACTCCATTTCTTTTCTTCTGGCATGTTCTGCTAGTCAAGTATAGAACAAGTCGCTTTCTACTATTCAAGCATGAACAGTTTTTCACACTGGAGTAGATTCATTCCATTTTTATTTGGTATTCTCTGAGCATGTGCAACCACTTAAGATGCATGGTGCTTGCCTATTGGAGAAACTATTTTGACTTTCAGTAGGTGTCAGTTATTTGAAATTTCAGGAGCAGGATCTTACAGCTTTGGAATGAAGTGGGTAATAAACCTACAGAACAGTGGGGAGTTGGTCTCAAATGCATTTTCAGTTTGAAGTTCCAGTGGATGCAGGTCTGCCATGGAACTTACTTGGCTACCAATGATTTTCATGCATCATAGTGTACTACGCTTCCCTTGAGTATGGGAAAGCAGCCTTCAAAATGTTTAGAATTGTCCTCTTATCTGGCTACGGGAAATAATTTAGGAAATAGTAATGCAATCCGCATACTTCCCATTGAGAGGGGAATTCTGAAGAGCAGAAGCCCATGGTAGCGTTTTACTGAGAATTAGTCTCTTTTGTTCCCCTTTTCAGTTGGAGGTTTTGCTTACCAGTTACAAGTTCACTCAGTTATGAAATAAGAAGTAATGTCCTCAAGTATTTCACAGTTACTAACTTTGAGAACTCTTACTTGACAAAATAAAGTGGGATTAGCTGCAATACATGTACTGATAACCATTGAAATACTATTTTTAAGGTGGATTTTTTGTTTTCACTTCAAGTGGGGGTGTATGTTGCTTGTCTTTAACTAGTAACACTTAAATAATTATACAGATTAAAGAAAGGGAAGAAATGCAAGAGTTAGACTTCGAGTGAACTCGGTCTGCTTGGTACAAAGTAGTCCCAGATGTTCTTCCTTAGCTCTGCTTTAAACAATGGAAAATGTCAAATGTTAAGGTCATCTTGTTTAAATAGATTATAGTGAGATCAAATCCAGCATGTTAGTGGCCTTTCTGTAGTTTTCTGTACTTAACTTTAAAATGCATACAGGTACAGGCCAGTATCTCTGCAAAACTTCTCCCTAATGTGGCCAAGTCTCATTCTGAGTGCTGCAACTCTGTTTGTCTGTTTTCTGTATGCTTCTGGATCAAGCTTGGCATCTTTCTCACCTTGTAGGCTTTCTTCCTTAATGGTACTCTAATAAGATCAAATTACGAACTTACACTTTATTCCTGTAAAGGCTGAATGCATAAACATTTAGCATGTGCTTAGTTATGGGTTTTGTAGTGGAATAGTGAAAACTGAGCAAAATTTTAATATGCAAAGGTCTTGTGCAACGGCAGTTTTCAGCTGTGGTACCTAAATGCCAGCTACAGTACTAATGAGCATAACTAGGGACTTTCTTTGCATGGTAGGCTTTGGACTTAACATGCAATATTGTATTGTTGGTAGCATGCTGTACTGATCCTTCGTTATTGATCTACGTGGAACACCAAAATTGTAATATTTTTTCCTCTACTAATACGTGATTGAAACTTAAATGAGCCATTTTCCTGAAATGTCTGCATGTGAACTGCCCTATAGTGATACTTAAAATTCTCACTGGTCTATATAAAGCTGAGGTTTTGACTGTCTGACCAGGTAAGAAGCTTGTGAAGGCTGAGACGTATGCTCTTGCAAAGCCTGAGATAGTTACGCACACATTAATGCTTAGACAAGTACAAAATCAGATTTGTCGTAATGTACAAATGGGGTTACTGCAGCTCAGCATTAGGCAGTATAAGGGAACTCTACCTCAGCTTTCATAAATGCTATGTCGGACACTGAGTATTTCTTTAACGGCAGATAAAGTATCACCAGTAGTGGTGCTGGAATGATTTGAACAGTAATTTCACCGTACTAAAGCAAAGTAGCATGTTAACCTAGTTTGGTTTACAGGAAGAGTATAATAGGATGTTAGAGGGAAGATACTAAGGCTGACAAACTTATGCTGTAACTTCCAGAGAAAACTAAATCCTTCAGTTTTCTTCTCAGCAAAATAGCCTCGTTGTCTGTGAGTGCTTGAAAAATAGGTATAACATATTCACTCTTTGCATTTACCAGATTTTTTCAAAGATGAGTTGACACTTGCATTTTCATACTTAAGTATCAGGATCAGAGCGAAACAATGGCATAATCATAGAGCTGAATAAATGTGTGGAAAGTTATCTGAGCATCAAAAACAAGCTCATTTTTTGACATGCAGATTTGAGTAGTTTATGTCTATAGTTGCAGAAGAGCATTTCATAAAGGTTCACTAACCCAGGCCGGGGTGGTAGAGGAAACCTCACTTTGATTTGAAGTATCCAGTAATACCGCTGAGTTCACAAACTTGTTCAGATGTGCACTTAATTATGAGAGATTTTAAGGTACATAGGATTATCTTTAAACTCGTTTCTAAAATGAAGCTATAGAGTGAGTTTGTAAATTAAGTACATTCTGGGTGACTCCTATATAAATACACTGGTTTAGTGCAATATACACTTTAAAAGGGAAAATCCTTAAGTGTTAGTAGTAAAGGTACAGAATTTAGTTTCAGGAGGCTTTCTCAAGCGAGGGAGAAATTAAGGCACTTACTTGCTCGGGTGTTTAGAGAAGCAAAGAACATCTGGATGTTTTTAATTTTATGTACAGCGGAATCTAAAACTTGTACTTTGTGAACTGACCAGTTTTCTAAAGGGAAAAATTGGTGGCTGCGGGAGGAACCCTGCTGATGGAGTTAACAGTGAGTGCTCTGTCCTGAAGTACAACTAGAGAGCTTTTGCAGTGTCAATAAAGGGAGAGAGGTCTGAGCTTGAGCAAGGATTAGGCTGACAGTTATATGGGCAGCTGAGCCAATCTAATATCTTGCTTGGCAATTCTTTCATGCTTCCAGCTGCGAAGGATCCTATAGTTGTCTAATGGGCTGCTTAGTTTTATGCTGGGTTAGTAAATGTCTTGTTTCATGACAGTTTTCAGCACAAAAGCCAGAACAAACCTGTGGGTGGAACATGCTGTGGGAGGGGAGCGATGGCAGAGGTAGGGCAGCTGGCAGTCTTGTAACTTTGCAAATTTGGGAAGCTCTATCTGTTCCTGTCTGCTTTACAGCAAACTTGACTGTATTGGATTCTGCTAATTTGGTGTAGATGCAAGACTGAAGTGACAACCAAAGTAGTTTTTTGCAAGTCTGTCACTTCTCATGAGTACTTGAAAATCTTTGGGCTTAATTTGAGCCCATTGATTTTTTTTTTCCTATTTCTTAATAAAATTCCTTGTAGAATGAGTAATGACAGTAAAGAATTGAAATATTAAACTTCTGCCACTATACTGAAACCTTGTGCTATAGCTTCAACTTGCGCTATATGAAAATAGTTGGTTATTCTCTTGTAAGTGTAATATTCCAAACCATTTGCTATAAGTCTTCTGTATCTTCTAGAGGAAGAAGGAATTCTATGATCCTGATTGATCAAAGAGGAATTCGGGTCATTAAGATGTGTTAATTTTTAGGGCTGGTTTTCAATTAAATTATGGGCTTGACTCTAATCTGGACAAATAAAACATGTTAATGTGCTGGTTTATTACTCTAGTAGTTGCCAATGACTACTGTGACTGAAGTACATGGAGATTCAACCTAAAGCATACCTGAAGTTATAGCAATCAATTTTATCTCAAACATGTGAGATGCAGGACTTAAAGTTATCCTGACTTGCCTAATTAGAAGCTTTGGGTTGCTGTTTGACAGTTGTCTTCGTGCAGCAGGTTACACTAATAGATCTTGAGGAATATGTAGCTATTGGGAAATAAGAATTGGATATTACTCTATTGGGATAGTTTCTATATAGAAGTCCTTGCCTTTTGTGCTCTCGGATCTAGAAACTCAAAACAAGAGCTATAGTCTTGTTCGGGCTATACTTCTTACTCAGGGTTCCAGAAAGCTTCAGTAAGTCTAACATGTCGTTTGTGCTCTTCTGTAATTTCTTCACAGGATTGAGTGGGACAAACTTCTGGAGAATGTGCATTGTTTGATCATAAGTGTGACAAAAACTGACAAGCAGGAAGCTTATGTACTCAGGTAAACCACTAGCTTATTCTTTTAGTCTCCAGAGGTAAAAAAGCTGTTTTATGGGATCCCCTTGGCCAAGAATCCAGTCTTCATCATGAACAGCGGGATCTTAAACTACAACTTGCGGGGGTCTGTTAATCATAATACTGTCATGTGTCTCTTCAGTAGCAGAAATGTCTTCATAGTTACCAGTGTTTGTCGTTTTTCTTTAACTGAAAGGATTAAGGACAAGGCTGTGGTGTTTCTGTACCTGATCCTTGAATTTTGTCCAGGGATAAATAAGTCTCCCCATTTAAGAGGTTTAGGATTACTTCTGCAGAATAGTGCATGTAAGTGTCACACTTAGATCAGCAAAAACTGTATCAGTAGATCGGCTTTAACTCCAGATAATGCAATCAAGTGGAACAACTCTTACAGCTGAACTAAGGACATCTGTAAAACCGTTCCTGAAATCTTGGTATTTTTGTGTTGTGCAGCAGTTAGTTGTAAGGACACTACTGCTGCCATGTGTTTTTCATCTTGCAAAATACTTCCATAGTCTTTCTACATTAACTTTACAGACGCATTGACATTCTCTGTTTTACTTCAGATTACAAAAACTGAAACTTTGTACTCTGAAAGACTGCCTTGAAGGCAAGGTTGGGCTAAGAGCAAGCTAGTCAAAAACTCTGCTGAAGTCTTGTTTCTGCAAGCTTCATATATTTAAAAGAGAATTCTGAAAAGAATTTAAGTGGTTACAACTGTATCCTGGATGAAATATAACATTTAATTTGAATTCTGAAACAGCATTCCAAACTGGGTTAGTGTTTTAAGCTAGACTTATTCCCATTGTTCTGTTACTTGGTGAGAAGATAGTTATACATGTTTAAGTGTTGTGGATGTAGTATCAGTGCTAATCTCCAGTTCAGTGGGACTGTAGTTAATTATTTGACTTACAGAAATTAACTATACATAAACTGTATCTTATGCGTAAGGTGTATCATATAGCTATGCCAGTTCTGTTGTTATGAGACTTCCTGTTTCTGTGGACAGGTGCTAATTTGCCACTTTGCAGTAGTCAGCTTTCCTAGAATATGCAGCCAATTTATGAAATTCTTTTAAGGCTTTTGCCCTTTTTGAGTTGACTTTCTCATAGGCTTTATTTCATCCAAGAAAGTCAAACTTGAAATCTGACTCTGTTCTGTGTCTGGGCTAAGGAAATAAATTACACATTTATGTTGTGTACTCACTTGCAGCAGATAATCGTTTTGGGAAATCATAACAGCTCTCAAATATTAGCTAAAATCTATTGGTTTGATCTATTTGCCAAGCATGTTTATGTACCATATACTGTATGTTCACTTACAGTAATGCATTTGGTTGGGATAAGAACCAAGATCTAACCATTCTCTCTTGGCTTGTTTAATATAGCACACAGCACACTTAATGTGTTTTTAACATACTTTTTTTTTTTTTACAGTGAGAGTAGCATGTTTGTCTCCAAGAGACGTTTCATTTTGAAGACGTGTGGTACCACCCTCTTACTGCAAGCACTGGTTCCCCTGTTGGAGCTTGCTAGGGAGTACAGTGGGTTTGACTCAATTCAGGTAGAGTGCCAGAAATTGCTACATCTTCTTAGAATGTACAAAAAGCTTTTCACTAATATTTTGAGTTCACAGATTTTATTAAATATTCTGAAAATTCCTTTATCATTTCTGTATGCTTCCCAGAGTGGGAAGATTATAATATAAGATTGCTTGGTCTGCTGTAGGATTTAGCCTTCTATTTGCCTCTTAAAGGCTGCTAACTTACAAATGCTGTTGTGCTGAGTTAAGGTTACTTAAGGGTGAAAGAATTCCATGTCCATGTTGGCAGTGCTAAAGTCACTGATGTTTTCTTGTGGAAAACAAATTTGGAAGTAAGCGGTCTCCTGCAGCTTACAAATTAAGGAATTACCATATGCCTCTGCAATGGAAATACAACAGGTAGCAGTGTTTGGACAATGAAAACTTAGGTCATGTGAAAGCTTATACTAAATGCTTGCATTTTGCTAGATTTTTAGATTCAAGGTAGACAGCAGGATGCAATATCTAAGATGAACTGTTATTTTTTCAGAGCTTCTTTTATTCACGTAAGAATTTCATGAAGCCTTCCCACCAGGAGTACCCACATAGGAATTTCCAGGAAGAAGTAGAGTTTCTTAATGAAATTTTCCCAAGTAAGTTCAGTAAGGTTAACTGTGCATAGCTAAAGCTGTAATCTGAATTGCCTGATGGTAGGCTCTGTACTGGGGTGGCCAGACTACCTTCTGAGGGAGCCTGTTTTACTGATTACTGGCTTTCCATTCCTGAACTTAAACGTCTGCTTATTTGATACAGATGCTGACTCTATCAGTGGTCTGTGAAAGACTTCCACTATATTTAAATACAAAATGAAGCTAATCTTTTTACATAAGTATCAGCTGTGGTATATTAACTGGAAACTTTTTTTTTCTTGTCAGATGGAGCAGCTTATTGCATGGGGCGTATGAATTCTGATTGCTGGTATGTATGTGAAGACTTCGAAATCTTCAGGGCTTACAGCAGAACCTAACTTGGTGCTTCTGATATTTATTACATAGGTGATTTGTATTTTTTCTAGGTACCTGTACACCCTGGATTTCCCAGAGAGTCGGATATCCAATCAGCCTGATCAGACACTGGAAATTCTGATGAGTGAGCTTGACCCAGTAGTTATGGACCAGTTCTACATGAAAGATGGTGTTACCGCAAATGATGTCACTCGTGTATGTTTGTTTGAAAATGAAACTTTTGGGGAATGGTGGAAATTGGGCAACAAAATGCTTCACTTGCCATTTAATACGGGGTTTATTTTTTGGTAGGAAAGATCTCATAGAAAATGTCAGATTAATGCTTTGAAGGTGAAATGGATTTAACTCCCTAGGAACATTTTGGGAATATAACTTCACATTTTCAATGCCCCTGCTTTAGTCTATTGAAAGGAGCAATTTGCAGTGCTTCAGGTGATCAGAAGCTTATCCTCTGAAAAATGGAAGAATAGGAATAAAACCACAATTGAATAACCTCCACTGAAGGATGGAGGTTACGAGGAACAAGACTTAGACTGAAGATAATGAATGCCAAGAGAATCTAGGTGTCAAAATCAAAGTTCAATCATGGAGCCATTTGGGAGAGGTGGGGAGGAGGATTTAAGGTCTAACCATAACTTGATGGTTTTGCCTCCTTTTCCCCTTTTTCCAAACGGGCAAGTCCTGTGACATGAAGAGGTTTCTCTGACAAGTGCATTGACTTCATCTGCTTTTCCTTCTTGGGCTTTGATATTCTCATACTGTAGTTGCTATTGAGATTTGGCTGTAGCTCAAGTATTGTGTGGGAAATCAAAGCGCCTGGGATTGCACTTCATTCTAGGGGTTAAAGAAGTACATTCTCGCTCTGGAGTAAATGTAAATGGCTTTCACTTTGTGGATACTGGTTGAACAGGAGCTCCGTTTTCCATTTTAGTTGCAGAATCGGTTATGTGTTAGAGTTCTAAGCTGTTCCCTTGTCTTGGAGGCGTGCAGCTTGGTTTTGTAAGAGGCAAAGGATCTGATAACTCGTGTGCAACTTGGCACTCAGTCACTTGGTAAGTGACAGGATGGCAAAGCAAGTTCATCTACAGTGGTACAAATTACCAAACTGACTTGTTACTGGGAAAATTCTGGTGTCCTGTCCTCTAAATTGGTGTTCATTCTGCCTTTGAGGTAAATCTGAACAAGTTTAAGGATAAACTGAGTGATGTAATCTTAACTTTCGTTTCAGATGAGTGGAATTCGTGACCTGATACCAGGTTCTGTTATTGATGCTACAATGTTCAATCCTTGTGGGTATTCAATGAATGGGATGAAATCGGATGTAAGTTTTACACTTACTGATCATTAATATCAATATAAAGAGAATTCTTTGGCAGTAATAATATTTTATTTTTTCAGGGAACTTACTGGACTATTCACATCACTCCAGAACCAGAGTTTTCTTACGTTAGTTTTGAAACAAACATAAGTCAGACCTCTTATGATGACCTGATTAGAAAAGTTGTAGAGGTTTTCAAGCCAGGAAAATTTGTGACAACCCTCTTTGTTAATCAGGTGAGTTTTCTTGACTTAGCTTGTCAGTTCCTGAAATGCATATAGACAGAAACAAAGCAAAGCTGGAGATCTTTTTACTGGGGCATTAGTAGTTTCCAGTGTGCCTCTATATTTGGATGGTAGTTTCTTTGGAAAGCATGCACTGAATCTGATCTCCAGGAAACTTAAGAAACACTCAGATAAGGCAGCCTGATCTCAGTATTTAGTCTCATGACTTCCGTGCAGTTCTGTGTAGGCATAATTTCTGCTTTGGCATTTTTCTGTATGTGGCTGCAGCTGTTGGTTGTACAAGTGCTGCTGGTGATGCTGCCAGCTGTTCACTGATAGAAAAGCAGTACTGTACACGGGGAGCAGAACCACTGCTTGGGGTTAAAGCTTCCTGCAGCACTGCCAGGCACAGGTTTGAGGCACATTAATAACAGTACCACAAGAACCATAGATAAAATACATATTGTGCTAGTCCATCTTTAAATGCTAAGTTTAAAATAACTTTCCCTCTTTTGTTTTCTAGAGCTCTAAATGTCGTACAGTGTTTTCTTCTGCCCAGAAGATTGAAGGGTTTAAACGTCTTGATCACCAGATTGCCCAATTCAGTGATTATAACTTTGTTTTCACCAGTTTTACAAAGAATCGCCAGCAACAGCACAGTTGATTAAGAATGAAGAAAAAGCGCAAAAAGAAATCCCATATAGAAGGTGGTGGTTGCTTTCTAGTTAATGATTCAGGGGGCCATGCTTTCCACTCCCACCACCTTGTAGTTGTGGAAAGCCCTAGGTGTAATCATAGTATAACCATTTTGAATTGTATGCATTATTATATCAAGGAGTTAGATATCTTGCATGAATGCTCTCTTCTGTGTTTAGGTACTCTATGCCACTCTTGCTGTGAAATTGAAGTGCATGTAGAAAAATCTTACTGTATGAAACTTTACAACACTTGTAAAAATGATTCAGGTAGAATTACACACAGTATAGTTTTTCTCCAGGTATCACCAAAAATTCCCCACAGACAAGGCTTTCGTCCTCATTAGACTTTAGCCTCAACCTACTCACTGGGGACAGTTCTTTGTTAAATTGACACTTTTTTCATCTATGTTGTGATTTCAGTCTAAAACTGTTTTTGACAAACTTTTATGATTTCTAATGAAACTGATTCCTAATTAACACTTCCATGTTTGGAGAAAGTTCTTAAAACAGTTACAAATTGTTTTGCTACTACAGGTGATGGTTGATTTATTTTTAAATCAGACTGACTTTTCATGCTCTACTCAAGCTTATAGGAATTTGCTCAGCTATACCGTAGCACTGGGCTAGTGCATTTGTCTTTCACCTCTAGAAACTCGGATATAGGTACTAATGCAGGTTAGATTTCATCTTACCTTAATGCTCGTTTTTCTGTCCACATCCCCGAGCTGTCACACTGCTACACAATGGCAGAATTTGAAGAAGGTCCCTGACTTGATAGGGGAAGAGCTGAGTCAGGAGGCACTCAGTGCTTTGGCATAGTTGTGTGACAGCTTTGCAGAGTGCAAGTTTATATTGGCACCAGACATTTTCTTTCCTAATCACCAATTATGTCAGACTAAGGAGCTGGTGCTCTTGAGCACTGGCAGGTAGATCAAGTGAAGGAGTGGAATTTGCCAGGCTGGGTGTGTTGATTGGTTTGGATTATTCTCAGTAAAACCTGTGACCTACCACTTCTAACTGTAAAGAGTGCTTCTAAACTGGTCCAGTGTCACTTCATTTTGTTGTTCCAAGCAAAGCTAATGCCTCTATCTTGTGACAGTCCTGTGACATTGTTGTGCATGTGACTTATGTTGTATTTGAGTGTTGTGACTTCATCTGTTTTTTCCTCCTAATTACTACGGTGGTTCCTCTTACTGTGACTCGAGGGCATTAAGTGAAGGCATAGAACAAGAACTGTCTGGGACACCTGGACAGAAGTGAAGTAGAATGCTATTCATAGAGCATGAATAAGTGTGTAATTCAAAGTCACTTTAATGGGTATTGACTAAAATGCAGGCTTTAAAGAGCTGGCACACTTTCAGCTATGTTTGGAAATGCTGGGATTTTAACAGCTCTGAGACCAGCACGTTAACTATGAAATTGAGATTTATTTTTTTTTTCCCCCCCTCTTGTCCTCGCAATGTTTTGACTCTTTCTGGTTTGACGCAATGGTTTTTTGTTCCTTCTGTATTTATATATGAAGCACTTTTTCAGTGCTTCTAAACTAAAGTCTGCTTGGTTAGAAATCAAGTGGTTGGAACATTTTGAATTTTTTTATTTTAAGCATATTGTTGAAGTTCTTTACCAATATTACCAATTACTTGCTGTAAATGGCACTAATGCTTTTTGGTGTTAATATTGAGGACCAATACTTCAGTGGGGTTTTTTTTGTTAAATGTTGTCCCAACTGACCTGAGATTTGTTGGCTTGAGGTCCTTTAAGTAGACCGAAGATCCCCTTTCAAGTAATACCGAAATACACATTTTACAAATAGAAGCATAAGCCTCGGCTATAAAAATGAAAGCTGTTGAATGGATTATTGAACTATGTAGGGTGATCAGGAATGGGGGGAGTATGGTGTTTATAATTTCTGTGGTGTTAGACTTTGATCATTTAAAAATATCTGTACCACAACTTAATGCTTCAATAAAAGTTCGCTTAAATTGTTTGTAGTGATGCTGTGATTCTACCCTTCATACTCTTCATGGTTTTTTGTTACCAAATGGTTTCATTTTGAAACAGATTTATGTGTTTCTTCTCCTGAATTGCTTCGAATTTACTTTGCTTTAGTAGGGGATGCATCTCAACTGTTAATGTGTTGGTAGTTTAAAATGAGACAGCATGTCAAAGGGAGCCAAATGAAAATGTTATGATGTTCTTGGGGCTAAAAATGTTTGTCAAAATGAAGACACAAAAATTTGAGATGTGCTGTCTTCCCCCAACCTGTATTTTTTCCTCAGCATTAAATATTTAAAATATTCCTCTGAATTAAGACAACTCCTGCTTCTGCTGGTCTTAAGTAACAGAGCTCTGGCATACGTTTATGATGCTTGAGCTTAGACTGGCTTTGAGAATTCAAGTTGAAGTGCGTCTCGAGATAAAGTAGGCATTACCTAATCTGGATAGTAAACTAGGCCAGAAGCTGGTGGCTGGGAATGGCAGCACTAAGCAGATGCAACCAACTTAACTGAAAGCTCCATGATTCCATGTGATCAGTCCTACAGGAATAGCAGCTGCAGTTTAACCATACCTGCAAAGCTCTAACAGTGCTGATATCCCCCCAAAAGTCACCTAAGTGGGGAAAACTTAGTGTTGAAGGCCTAATACCTTTCAATTGTTCATGAGTCACCCAGAACCTAGCTTGTGATGCTAGATTTCTCTAATTGTGCTTTGGAATATTAAATAATAACTTTTCCTACTTAATTCAAGTATTTAACACTGTTGAAAATGCCTAATTAATTCTTCTATGAAAAGAAGAAATTCCGTATTACAGCATCAAGTGATGCTGTCTAAGGGTCTCAACTATGGCAAGTCATCAGTAACCAACCTCTGAAGAACTGTTTCCTAGACTGAACTCCACAAAACTGAAGACTCATCTTAGTGTTTTTCTATTTTAACTGACTTTGCTTGAAAATTGCAGTTTTCCTGTAAAATTACCTGTCATCTTTCACATTGGGAGCGTTCTTCAATAATAATCCTTTACACTATCCCTTCTCTCTTGTAAATGGTGCTGATAACGGATACGAGGACATGGTATCTACAGAATTCTGTTAGAGCAACGCAAATGCAAAGTTCACTGTAGTCATTGGCTGTGTTAGATTCCTGTGAATAGATCAATGGAATAACCACTGTAAAGGGGTGGGAAGGGCTTTTTGTAGATCTCCTACTATCGGATGAATCCCATCCAGTCTTGTGGGTGTTTGAGGTCTAGCTTGATGCCACCTGTAGTATAGGGAGCGTATCTTATTCCACAAACTTTACTACTATGAACAAACAATCACAGGATGATACGGGGTTGGAAGGGATATCTGGAGATCATCTAGTCCAACTCCTCTGCCAGAGGAGGTCCACCTAGAGCAGGTTGCACAGGAACATGTCCAAACCCTGTGTGCTTTGAGAGGAGACAATCTCTGAAGACTGAAGTTCAGGAGAAGGCACCAAGTATATCAGGGTGGGTTTTTTTCTGGTGGTAGGTCACCTGCCTGATTCAGCAGTTCTAAAACTGAACTTGGCTGTTTAACTGTATCTGTGTGTGCCCAGGGACTGCTTTGTATTTCCCCTTGGTAGCCTGTCCTTCCTTCTGTTTCTTGAGGACTTTCTGCCTTTGAGCTCAGTCAGAAGTGATGAGTGCTGGGGTCACAATGTCCCAAAAAAAGGAAGAGATGGGCTTCAAAGCTAATAGAAGCAATTGAAAGTCTGAAGAATGAAGATAATACTGGTTCTTGCAAAACTGGAGTCTCATCTTCTGCTGTGTGGGGGCAGAGAGGGATAGGCAGACTGCAGATAGTAGGACAGTCCAGGCGAGAGGACAAGGCGGTTCAGTGTGTCTGGACAACCCAAGGTAGTTTCAAACCAGGGTGGAAATAGAGCAGTTGGCACCAATGCTGCTATCGAGCCATCTGAATAGGCATTAGAAGC
The DNA here is from genome assembly GCA_002844005.1 of Limosa lapponica baueri. Classification (NCBI taxonomy): domain Eukaryota; kingdom Metazoa; phylum Chordata; class Aves; order Charadriiformes; family Scolopacidae; genus Limosa; species Limosa lapponica. The sequence goes on from KZ505657.1 coordinate 16,385, forward strand.
CACCAGGTTTCAGTCCTAGGCCTCCACCGTCATATGTTGATGCCAAAAAAGATGAGTCTGCTCTGGTATTGGGATCTGAGTGCAGGATAACTCTAGGAACAGGTATTGGCTGTCAGTCTGGCTGCTGCTTCGATGGTGCAGGATTATGTGTTGACAGAGAAATGTTGGAAGTTTCCCAAACTCAGGTTTCCCTAGTGATAGTCCTCAGAGCAATGCCACCAATACCTAAAGGCACAAGGCTTGGAAGCAATGCTGAGGATATGCTCCAGAAATACGGAGTTCTCCCAAGCTCTAGTGCCGAAAGGATATTAGAGGTGGAAAAAACTGCTTCCAAACAAATGATGTGTAATCTGAAGCCTGTTAAAGTGTTAAAGCAGAGCCCGTGGCCAAAGCCTAGAAGGAACAGGACAGTTCAGCACTGACCCCTGTGACCACAGTAATTACAATTCAGTACAAAAGTTAAGGAACAACTGAGGAACTCAGCTAGATGGAGCTGAGCAAACAGGATTCAGGTGTAAAGGGATGCAGAGAATCACCTGTATGTTCTTAAATACTCTCAAGTATTTATAATACTCCAATTTGAAATGCTTCCACAGCCACGCTGTGAACATACCTACAGACAAGCACTTGGAAGAGAACACTGTCATTAGAAAGCTACTGAGACAGGCATTTCCTGATGGCTTGTTCCATTTGACTTTCAATTACATGTTTAACTTCAGGTTAAGTTACACTTTTTCATCCTGTGGAATTGCTGGTGGTGTAGCCCATGGGCCATTCTGCACATGGCTTTACAGCTCAGGCTCTTGTTTGGGGGAGATTGGATTCGGGTAAAAATTACTTACAATATTTGCTGTTATACTTCATGCCCACAGCTGCTCAATTTTCTTCTGTTTCTTGTTACAGAATGTATATATATGTGTGTGTATATGTATCTACAGTACCAGAACTGTTATATTTAAATTTAAAAAAAATTAAGCAGGCCCTAGAGAGCCTTGCTTCTGCAGTTGCCTGAGAGCCAGATCTTAATACAAATTTTACATTCTCTGTAACAAGCTTAGTTCTGCCTTTGGCAACTGCAGTAAATTTTAAATATATGTGTACAAGTATAATATGTAAAGTCACACTAAGAAGCAAATTCAGACACATGAATACAATAATCTCAGCATTTTTCATTCCTGGGTTAGCCAAAACGTGAAAGCACATTTTTTGCTATTGCAGTTCCTAGTGTGTGTGCTTTGCCTAAGCCCTAACTTTAAATTATGTAATTTCAAGCATTCGTGTTATTTTGCCTACTTACTTTTTTCTAGATGATATTGATCTTCTCAGTCCATTGTTCTAAATTTGTCCTAAAATACTAAGATTTCAAAATAGCATGCAAGCCATCTGCCCGTCTGAAGATGTCTGCTGGAACTACTGCTTTTGAAGTCTGGAAGGAGTAAGCGTGTCAGGGCGAGGACCCGGTGCTCAAACCAACCCAGAAAACAAGCAGTTAGCCCCGAGAGAAATCCAATTGGATCGGATCCTTAGTGACCTTTCCAGACATGCGAAGCACGGAGCTGCATGTTCTATGACTGATACCCATTCATTTAGCAACTCACAGGCTTCTACAGTCTTAAATGCAACCCAAGATACAAAAAGTGCAAATTTTTCTTCCTCTTCTCCTTCCCTGCCATCCACTGAATTTTATTTTGGTTGCTCTTAAAGACTTGAAGAAACTTAATTTAATTGCAATAGACAGGAGTCCAGGTACAACTATCACATTATTTCCAATATGCAATCTAATACTGGCTGACTTGCAATGATGTTTTAATTTGAAGATTAGCAACATTTGAAGATTTATATATATATACTTAGAAAATAAAAAGATCAATGATTTATGATTTGCAAAGTATTTGACCTCAGAAAGCCTAAATTAAAAATATGATTTTCAAAATATTCCTGCACAACCTTTTTTAAACAGTTGAATTTAGAGTCTTAAGTAGCTCAGAGTCCTCTATGAAATCATGCACTCATTTAACTCACAACTTGTACTGCTATTGATTAAAGGGGAAGGGTTGGGGCACTGAGCAGTGAACTGTAATGAATATTTACTCTTGTAAATGCAGTCCCAGAGAACTCAATGGAATGACTTATATGGGAGCATGTTCCGTAATGGAATTGTAACTCAGTGCCACAGCCCTCAAGAACATCTTTCAAATTTCACATTGATGTGAGAAATAATGGTGCAGGCTGAGTAAGAGGATCCTTAGCACCTACTATTCAGAAATGCAAGGGGACTTTATAACGGACTTCCCTAAAAATTAACACAGCTTTTTGACTTTGAGAATGAATAAACTGATAGTGTTACTGTTAAATCTATTTGGCCACTTAAATGTCTATTGAGCCACTAACACAACTAAGTTACAGTTACACAGACTGCACAGCTGTTATGCAATTGCATATTGTATCATCTTTCTGAGAACACTCTTTGTATTCGGTTATAACGCAATTGTGTTCTTATTTTACAATTAAAAGGAAATTATTGTGCAAATGGATCACTATAGGATCGCTGCTTTATAACTGCAGATCTGTTGATACGTGTCTGTGCATTAGTAAGGTGCAAAATTCTGGTTTGAGTTTATAAAGTAGCCATGGAAGTGGAAGTCCTGACTCCACTGGTTTAATTCCCATCTGTTAAATTTCATTGTCTTACTTCCTGGGCAAAAGTAAGGTTTTGGTACTTGTTTTACACTCCTAAAAATGTTGCACGAACAAAGCTATAGAAAGGCAAGAGAAAACCACCATAGGATTGAACAGAGCTGTTAGTTGCAGTGACAGGGCTAAACTCCATCCTCTTCTGCATGCAATCCTCCTACTGTGGACAGGAGTGACACACACGTAATGCAACAAGACAAAATGTTCCAAGTTTGTTTTTCTTGTTCGCAAACTTAGATCAATATGGTACCTCTTCATCACTGGCTTCTTCCAGCAGAGGCACTGGCCTCTGTGCCTGCCAGAGGTTACTCTTTAAAACGCACCATGTGACAGCTCCATCAGCCACTGTAGCCTTACAGCCACCTCCAGTCTCTAAATTTGGACTTCTTTCCTTGAAACAGGAATTTACTGCGTATCTGTCAGTTTCACTGGACTCATCTTTAACAGCAAATGATCTTAAAGGTTAGAAAATGTTTAGCCAAATACAAGATCAGATGTCCAATTACAAAGTTAGAAACCAGGCTATAAAAAAAGGTAGATAAAACTACACTATACTTAACGACAAGATTCCTTCTTAGCTGCTTTGGTACGCTGCATGCAGGATCCCAAACAGCCTGGACAGCAGTAACACACATTTCCACGCTATTTCAGCACGAATCATAAAAATAACCAGAGGGCCGATGCCCTTGAGGGCTATTCTCTAACGGTAACCCCCCTCCAAACTCACTCTCTTCTCTTTGTTAAAGATGTCTCTCTCCGGTTTTTATTTCATGATGCTGTTCTGAAGCAAAGACAGTGCTGCTGTATTATCTGAGAGGAGAGGGAAGAATGGGGTTTTATTCAGTTATTAAAGCATTTCCAATACTGTTACAATATCCTGCAAGGGACATATCATAAGGAGTACTCATTGTATGTTCATTTGATTGAACTTAGAGATTCGTGTTTTTTTATATTCTGTGTATTGCCTAAACCCACATCATTGGCTAGGTTATAGGTAGGATGCTCTGTCCAAACCAGCTCTCTCATAGCCCAGATTTGCCAGTTTTAAGGATTCTTTCAGATGTGTTTTACAGACATATTCAGATAGTGCAGAAGTTGGGGTTTTTTTTCTTATTTGAAGATCTAACATTCTATATTTTCTAATTCTCATATTTTATTTATTTAGACCGAAAACCTGATATAAACCAAAAAGTGTTGCTGATTTAAACAAAGACCTAATCTATTTGTTCCCCTAAACTGTTGTGAAATATAAACTGGGCAGAACCAAAACAAACAGAAAAGTAAGAAAAAGAAAATAACTCATTCCCGTTACAGAAGGTATATTGTACCTCGTGTGCTGCAGTGAAAGCCGGCATATATAAGACCAAGACAAAAGCTACAAAGGCTTCAGGGTGTAATTGCTGAAGCTTCAGTACCTACAACTGAAGGATACTGAGCGTGAAGCCGACGGGAAAACAGTAAAGCAAACAGACAGCCACTGTTGTATTTGTCTGTACTCTTCTATGATTAATACTGGTTTTAATGTTAGTATTTAATTTGCTTTGCTGGGCTTTCACTGTTTTTAGGCAGATAATCAACTGTAAATTCATAGTTTTTGATATTCTAGTTTTAAGCTTTGTAAAAAGTTTATTTGCAGCTGTACTGTGTTGTTAAGTGCCATGATACGGAAAAGCTGAACAATTTATATTTGTGCCTTTCAACTCTTGCATTTAGTGTGCTGCTACCTAAGAGGAAGATGTGTTTTCTGATTACCTGCTCTTTTAACATTGTAATGTCTTAAATACCTCATTCCTGAAATATTTGAACTATGCAGACCACCCAGAAGGGCTGAGCAGGCAAGAAGTTACAAACCAGTGATTTTCTCTTCAACTCCTCATGTTACTTTGTCAAGCAGTTGGTAAGAAATGAAGCAGCTAATGGAAAAAACTATTATTTTTTTATTTAAAGAAAATACTACAGAGACACACAGAAATCATGTATTTAAAACAGCTTTCGTAAAACTGTCCTAACTCCTTTTTAAAGAACTGTAATCCTAGTTATTCTTACTAAACTTGGACAACTGCTATCTCATTGAGCCGCTTCTCAGTTTCTTATGGTAATAAAGCTCGACTGTAGGATTTTAGTGTAAAAGCTGACCTATAGATTACATTTGTTTCCTGATCTTACAGATCGCAATCAAGCAAAGGCAGGAGAGCACTTTATCTTATATAACATAAATATACTTCTTTATATGCTAGAGAAACACACTAGTACTATTTTTAAGCAACCATTGCTCGCCCAGGCCAAGAGTTTGCAAAATATGTCATTGTCTGAAACAAACTCATACATGAATCTGTTCAGAAATCCGGAGGGTGTTAAGTGGAGGGTACTGCTTGGTATGATTCTATATGTATTTATGTGTGTGTGTGTTAGAGACGAGAACTAACAAACACAGGAATATATACAGAAGTAACAGCCAGTCGCAGGAGGGCTAAGGATATGTCTCTTAAAAGAAAAACATATTGATAAAACTATTAAGTTGAGTGCTAATTGAAAAAGAGTGGAAGCTCTGAGCAAGGTAGGTCTCCGCTTGATTTCTCTTGTGTTCAGAGAAGCAGGACTCTGCATACAGGTTTTCGTAGTACTGTATATAAAACCCATGGGCAATTCAAAAGATTTGGGAAAAAAGAGAATTAAATCACAAAAAAATAGACAGTTAGAGAAACAGTCAGTCAGTCCATACTGAATCTCTCTGTTTTTTCAGTTTATGTGATGGTGTGTCAAGAAACTAACATAATCTCTGTATTCCACATGAAATATGTATTGTTGATAAAAAATAAATATACACCTGTATATATTTATAAATAAATATCTAAATTATAAACAAACACACAATATAAACAATTCTAGAATACCATTTTTGTAACAGTTCCTCAAGGTTTTTTTTATTTTGGAATCCTTAATTTTCAAGACTGTTCAAAACTCTTAAGGCACTTTTTAAATTATTTTGATCACTCTATCTGCAAATCTATCCAAATTGCCCTCTAGCAATGGAGCCTGAGTGCTGAGACAGCGTGATGTGAAGTTTGTGTTATTCCAGGAACTGTATGTTCTGTACAATTTCTTAATGGACTGCTATCCTGCAGAAAGATATATTTTTATGCATCCTGGGATGGAATGAGAAGTTAGGCCTTTTTGCAGATGCTGGATCATTCTTTCCACCACCACCGGGACCCTATAGGGATCTGAGCAACAGTTGCTCGTACACTGATTGGAATACAAATACGATGTGCGTCTCCTTAAAGAATACGCTGAGTGCAGCCAAGCCACTGAGGATCAACACAGCACAAAGCATAGGCACAAGTTTCCATACAGTCCAAAAGTGACATGCAGGATTTTACTGTACGGATAAGCATCCTGAAATATAATTAAATCTGACATCTGAAAACACCCAGGAAAACAGACAAATGTGAATGAGACACGACCTATAGGTCTTCATTCTGAAACCTGGACTTCTAGTGAGTTGGTAGGACTCCCTGCAGGAATGGAAGTCCTTACTCTTTTCACAATCTTATAAACCAGTTATGCGGCATGGACATAAGGACATTCTGCTTCACTTGACAGAAGCACTGGTGGTAAAATGTTAGAAAAGGTGGCAACATGCAGAGGCTGAATGAAATAATCCTTCATTACTAATCACCCTGCCTCCCCAATAGAATGAGGATTCTTTTGATAAGACAATCTCAAGGCTATATAAGAATAAACATATGTATCCCAAATTAGGTCAAGAGATCTGAACTACTTGCCCTCTTCCGAATAACCAAAACAACACTGATTAAAGCCACCAGCCTAAAGATGTAAAGGTTGAATCTTTTTTTGAAGTTTTTCTGCTGTCTCCTGCAGGGACACAGCTCATCATAGTATCTCTTGTTTCAGTGCTGTACTAGGATTAGTTTTGTAGTTTCTAAAATTCTTGAGAACACTTCCTGAAAAAAAGTTGGGGAATTCCAGAGGAGCAGCAAAGCCAACTAAATGAATCATTTACTGCTGGTCACTCTGTGTATCTGCTAATACAGGAAGAAGAGCTGATTGGAACAGCCTAGAAGAAGGCAAGAGAGAAAATTATTTGTTGCTTCTACTCACAAATTCAGGCTCTTTTGCTAATTCTGGGCTGATTAGAGAAACTGAAGTAAAAGAGAGATGTTGGCAGCGACCACTGTTCTTGCTAGCAGTGCCAGAACTGGCCATTCTGTAGCTCTTGCCAAACACACAATCCCTTGCCCAGACCAGCCCAAAGCTGGACTGGTATCAGCAAAATCCTTCCATCTGGATTGCTCCCAAAATGAAGATGACAGAAGGGTATTTGTAATGCTTGTAATGCTTTGCCTTGCCTTTTCTGGTTTCCAGAACAGTGATGGCTGAATAAGCTTCAAGAAACTGAGATGGTGCCAGGTACACATCATTATGTGTTTTAACACACTGAATATAAGGGAGAGAAAGTCTAAGGTGTTACCCTGTAGCTTCTACAATGGGAAAAACTCTTCTGCTTCCAAGTGGCTGGGCATGCTTTCATGCACGGTAGAAGTAGACTATATTACAGAACTATTACTTAAAGACAGAAGGTCTTGGGGTTTGCCATAATATCTTTTAAAAAACTGTCACCTTAAAAAATAAAGTATTTTGGTATCTTAAAATTGATAGCTGGTGTGGGTTTTTTTCATAAGAACATATGTATCTAAATGCCAACATAAACTATTTGTTAAAACAGTAATCTCTTACTTCTTTGCAGGGCAATCCTGAGCCTGTGATATATAATAATGATGGACCTTATGGGTAAGATGTTCAAGTCTGACACTTGGAATGTCATGTTCAATCCTTCAGGGAGGATAAAGCAATAATATCAGATCAAAACACAGATATGACAGTTTAAACTTATAGGCATCTCCTCTCATCTTCTATAATTCTGTTGCTCAATTACAGCATGAAGGCCCTGGCAGATAAAGCAGTACTTAATAGTAATCTTTTTTTAAAACCTCAGGTAACACATGTTCAGATGAATGTACTTCAGCATCAGTCACCATTCCTGAATGATATTTTATTTTTTATTTTTATAATTTATAATTTTTTATATTTATTTTATTCGGTATAAACTACTCAGAATGCAAGAACTGCAATAAAGTTACAAAATTAGTTACAAAAGAAGGTATTAGAAGCTCACCCACTGGGGACCTAATATAAATACAACACATGCCTGTAAGAACAGAAATAGGAAAAGAAAGTCCTCAATTAGTTATATGTAGAGGGTATAAGTGTTTCTGCTGACTGTAAAAGATGATCTTGCATGTAAACAACATGCCTTCAGAATCTCCAAGAGAGCAAAGAAAGAGAGATAGAAAGGCCAAGGCCAACAGAATTCAATATCCTCCATTTTTATTATAGACCTGTATAGAGTGGCTCAAGTCTACCCACCATTCAGAAATCCACAAGAGAAGGTATAAATTCTTCTCCGAGCAGATCTCTACAGCAAGAAAAAAATCAAATCAGCAGTAAGTACCACTGAGGCATTTTCAGGCAGCTAATAACTCCCTCCAGAGCTGCCCAGGTCCAATTTGGAATCTGCACTAATGGTATCCCCCTCTCTCAATTGCTTTCTGGGAAAAAAAAAACAGCTATGCTTCCCTGCAAATGTAAGTAACAAAGGATGGTAAGGTCTTTAAGCCTTAAGGCTAAAAGATCTTTCATTTTTAAAAAGATTGTTCATCTGCTTTTCTAAGGGGGGGGATATTCTTTACAATCACTCTTTTTGAAAAGAATCTGCTCTGGTATAGTTAGAAATCAAAAGTGTACATTCCTACATATTGAAAATATCATGAGTTTACCGTAAACTAAAGGAGGCAATTGTCAGCATTGAATTCTATTTTTTTAAATAAAAGGCGAAAATCTCATTGACAGCAGCTACAGAAATATAGAGAAATTCTCTCAAGCTTCATCTCCTGACCTACACTTCTGACTAGCTTACAAACAGACACAGTCATGTTTTTGCTCTATTCACGCTTTGAGCCAGCTGGACATAAGACCAGCTTCTTTCCAGAAATCATGTGGCCATATTAGCACAGTTCTGAGCCCAAGCTAATATATCCTGCCTCGCAGCCAGCCTTATTAACTCAGGCTCAGCAACACACGAATTGCAGCCACGCAGCTGCTACGCCAGAGCTGGCTCCCAGCGGGCTGGTTCAGGGCACAGGCAGAGTGAACGTGTCACTGTCCGCACCCATCCATGTAGATACACCCTCAAATGACCCTAGGCATTGTGTGCTGCAACAAAAGCTATTTTTAAGAATTGGTTCCCCAAATAATTGTACTTTAATTACATAATGCAAACCATATTGGAAACGAAGCAACAAAACCTTACAGGATATGGTAGTGTGAGTTTGTGTCAACATAGCCCCAACAGCGTGGCACCTGTCTATGAACAACCTTGAACTGAACAGTTCCATTACTTTGTTTTACTTTCAATTTTTTCATTATTATAGAAAATACATATAAAAATTTACATCTTGTCCTGTAGCAGGAAATCGATACTCTATAGAATGCTTCTACATTGCCATCTAGTATTTGTGACCATGTCATTTCCATTGTCTCATCTAAAGCATTACTCTCCTTTTAAAACAGCAATACATGTGAAACATTTAAAAAGATCCAACTGCCATGGGAAAGCTTATCGTGTTGCAGTGGTTGTCTTGCTTTCCAAATGCATTATCTATCAAACAATGAGGTGAATCAGGAAAGTAAGAACTACTGAAAGACTGTGGTCAACCATGACAATTTCCTCCTTTTCGCTTTTTGCTTGGCATTTCTGAACAGGATTTCCTAAAGCAATGGAAATGGTAAGTGTGCACTGCTATAGATTTAGGTCCTTCTTCCCCATTTACTACCCTCCCTTCCTCTTGAAAACAGAGGCAAGACATGCTGTCGGAGGGTCAGTGCACCGGCTTTGCATCAGACCAAGCCAACACAACCCCTCAAAATTACTTTTCCAATAGCTCTAAGGACTTAAAAGTCATTAACAACAATACTTTTCACAATCTTCCTATGCAGAATTCCTAAAGAGCTCAATAACAGCTTTTTTTCAGGTACTGACGCCTTCATGAGTAAAAGCAGCAATTGTAAGCACACCAAATGTCATGGTATGTTAACTGACAATGGGATCTTCACAGGGATTTCCACCTCTTGTTCTGTCATCTGCTGTGATGTATTTACTGTGTTATATTCCTCTGCTTCTGTGCAAGAGACAGTTGAGTTAAATAGTTGGAATGAAAAATGAGGCTATTGAACAGAATTTAGGGGTCATGCAAGGGTTTCCTTTGGGTCTAGCTAGCTCAGTATGCTGTCTGCAGCAAGTGGCCACCTGGTAAAGAACACAAGTATCTACACTGTATTGTCAAGTGTTGTCAGCTTAGTTGATGTCCTCAGCCTGATATGATCTGACCATTTTATTTTTTCCAGTGGATCCCTCCTTCAAGTATTTGTCCAGTCTCCCATTGAGTTCACGTAAATTTTTGCCTTTACAAACTTTGGAAAGGAATCTAACAGGTTTACTACCTGGTTGGTTTGTCATTCTGAACCAAATTTAAGAGCCCAAAACAGCCGAACGCTGAGCTAGATCAAAGATCCACCTAGCCAGTACCCTTGTCACCTAAATCAACCCATACTGAATGCCTGGAAAAGAGCAGAAGACCAGGCAGGACTAGCAAACAAAGGTATTTCACCTTGTAAATCTCCTCAGTCTTCGGCTCAGGAATTTCTTAGCCAGAGAATAGTTGCAATTCACCCATCATTTTACCATCCAGTTATTCGTGTGCTAATCCTCACAGCAGGCTTTCATTTTTGCAGCCCTTGAAAACACAGTATTATCATCCAACTTCAGTACCTCACTTTCCACCACTTTATTTTTTTTTTAAACAAGTAATTTAAGAATACGTTTAACACTACAAATTCCCACGGAAATCCACTAATTGATCTCCCTTCATTTTGAAAACAGACCATTTTCTCCTACCCTTTGTTTCCCACCTTTTAATCATTAATCAATTCATAAGAACAACTTCTTGTTCCTTGGCAGCTTTGTTTCTTTAAGAGTCACAGTCCGCAGCACTCTGTAATGCAAACTGATCTTTACTTTGGTGCAAGAACATCAACTGCAAGCACATTAATATCACTATTTTGGAATGGCTCTTCCATAAAACCAGTTTGAAGTGGATCACACACAATGGTGATCAAGAATCAAGACCAGAGTTAATTTCTATCCTGTAGGTTACTTCACTAGTCACTCCAAGAAGCCTAAAATTTATGGCACCAAGAATTTTAGTCTCATGACTCCAATCAATATGACATTTATCTAGAATACTCAAGAGTACTTAGGCAATCTTTTCTGTTTTGTTTTCTGCTTTTACAGTGTCTAATTTCCCTTATTAGGAAGTGATTGCCACCATCTAGATACTACAGTCCTAACAAGATGCATTTCCTAATTAGAATTCATACAAGTTGTATATTACTTGTTTTTAAAGACATATCTTAAGTCTGATTTGACTCAACATCCTCTAGCAGTGCAAAAGGCTGTTTTCACCTTCCCTACATAATTTATACCTGGTATTACACAGTGTTTATCCTCCTCCTCTCAAATGTCTAACATGCACAGTATGGCACTATCCCAATTTAAACTAGCTATTCTTATTCTGTTCTGGATTTGGGGGTTTTGTGTTTATGGAGCAATAGATTTTTAGTACTTATAGAGGTGCACACACAGATAACTGAGTCAGTGCACGCTTCTGTTGGTTGTACGACTGGACTTATTTGTTGGACTTCACTATTTCCTACCTCACTTTTGTCAGTTCTGTCCTGTTCCTTGAAGCTATAGAATGCATTTATGATTTCACCCCCATAGTATGAACTAACATTGAAAAAGCAACATTCTAACACCTTGTAGTAATATCACAGTAAGAAAAATAAATTCATACAGCATTTACCTTCAGGCTTCAGCAATATGATTCTTTCTTTTTATATTGGGTAAGAAACACTTTCTGTAGGTCAGTGGGCATACCCACAAAAGCACTAAACTACCAGGAATTCCAAATTGCTGCCAAGTTACACCTCAATAAAAGCCTACTGAATTAAGACTGATGTTTCTGATGCAGATTGACTAATGAATGTTTTTTATTTCCTGCACTACAAACCACTTTGGCAGTTCTTGAGGTGTGTAAAAAAAATGCTTTTAACAGCACTTCACTAATAAGCAAAGTGGCATTCATGTACCGGGAAAACTAAACGCAATTCAATAAAAATATTTCACTTTAATAAAAAGTAAGCCCTGGGAGCATTGATCAAAATCAGTAAATAAATACGAAACAGGAATAACCTTCTGCTTTTACATAATTGTATGCAAAAAAATATCCATGTGCCTTTTATATCAGTTTGTTTTAAACATATTTTAAACAGACAGGCCAGCTGAGATTAAATAAGACCTTGGCCCTGAAAAATAATGAGTGTTTCCAGTGACCTTTGAAGTCAAGGGCATTCAACTGCTTTCAGCCCAACGGGAGTAAGAATTTACATCTCGGTATCTCAAATAACTGATGCCAACTAATTTGAGGTCATGTAAAAGATTCCAAACATTACCATTTCATAAATGAGTAGCTCAACTCTATAGATAGACATTCCCTTCTGATCCAGCTGGATAACAAGTAACATAATTTACTCCCTCCTTGTTACCACCTGCTTCAGAAGATCGTCACCTGCTGAGTTTTACTGGGAGGGATCCCAGTTTTAGGACTCCACGCAGGAGCTCTGAGCCTGCTGTGTGCAGGAGGCAGCGTTCATTACTTTTAACAGCTAAGCTCTTTGCCCCTGAGAAAAAGATAAAAAGGCAAAATAAGCCTCTTCAAGGACTCCACCCATGGGATAAGGCCCTGGAAGGAAGATGGGGCCCAGGAAACCTGGTTAATATTCAAGGATCACCTCCTCCAAGCTCAAGAGCTGTCCATCCTAATGAGTAGGACATCAGGCAAAAATGCCAGGAGGCCTGTGTGGATAAGCAAGGAGCTCCTAGCCAAACTCAAACACAAAAAGGAAGCAAAAAAATCAAGGAAAAATAACCCGTGAGGAATACAGAGACATTGTCCAAGCATGAAGGGATGAGGTCAGGAAAGCCAAAGCCCAGCTGGAATTGAAGCCTGTGAGGGATGTCAAAGACAAGAAGTGCTTCTGTAAGTACATAAGTGACAAAAGAAAGGCTAGGGAGAATGTGAGCCCACTGCTGAATGGTGCAGTGGCCCTGGTGACACAGGACATGGAAAAGGCTGAGGTACTTAGTGCTTTCTTTCCCTCAGTCTTTATTAGCAAGACTGGCCTTCTGGAATCCCAGTCCCCAGAGACCAGGAGGGAAGTCTGGAGCAAGGAAGATGTACCTTTGGTGGAAGAAGAATCAATGGAAACAAACTGAAACAAAGACAGTTCACTCTGAACACCAGGAAACATTTTTTCACTGTGAGGGTGACCGAGCACTGGCACAGGTTGCCCAGAGACCTTGTGGAGTCTCCATCCTTGGAGATATTAAAAAATTATTGGTCACGGTCCTGGGAAACCATCTGTAGGTGGCCCTGCTTCAGCAAGGGGTTTGGACCAGTTGACCTGCAGAGGTCCCTTCCAACCTCAACCATTCTGTAATCTCACAGGCTCACTTGGCTTAAAAAACTCAAATGTGTGGTTTAAGATGAACCTTAGGAGTAACATCTTCCTGTTGTTCAACAGTGGCAGTAGCTGGAGACAGTAGCATGTTCAGCTGAAACAGGTGGGCCCAGAGGAGGACCCTTTGCAATTTTAAGCACACTGGCTTTAGCTCAAAGCCACCTGCTCCAATAAGACAAAGAACAGCTTGGTGAAATCCACTCTTTGAGCTGCTGAATGGGTATATAGCATGGATCTTCCAAAAAGTTTTTAAGGGGCTACATAGGGAACAAGTTAATAATATCTGTCCAGAAGCAGAACTTGGGAGGCTAAGATACGTGTGGTTTCTCAGTTATTTTTTAAAAAGAATAAGAAAACAATTTCTCTTAAGTTTCTCCTGCTCTTAACTCCTCTCATCTGCTACCTCAGCCCAGGAAGTAGGAGAGAAGAACACCATGCCTCTGTGCTGCTTCTCCCATACAGGACAGCATGCTCTGGGGGAATAACAGGCACCCCTGTTAAAGCACCCCATACTTTCCCCTACTCTTCTCTGACTGTGCTTTGTCTAACACGGTTGCTAGGATTTCCTTCTGTGATCTTTAGGGAGCTTTTTGAAAAGACAAAGGCACAGATACAAAGGAATCCAGCAGGTTTGGGGTTTTTTGTGGTTTTTTTTTCGTTTGGTTGGTTGGTTTTGGTTTTTTTGGTGACACCTATGAGCTGGTTTGGCTTGCAAATTCCTAATTGAAGAGGCTCGGCAACAAAGCTGCAGGGAAATGGAAATCATCCTCTGTGATACTATCAGCAAATTACCTTTGTCCTGGGGCTGATTTACCTTTTGTAACCCTGGCTAGAGCCATAAAATATACACTACTCTCTTCCAAGCGTCATTCTGCATCTCTCTGCACCTTACAATGCTGTATTACTATTCTATACATGGTAACATTTTACTGAGGAGTCTCTTCTGATATTCACAGGCAATCACCTTATGTTACATCATCAATTTTAGTCACACTTCCAATTTAAAACACTACAACACCCTTCTCCTGGGGCAGTCAATTCAGCAAGCAGTACAGATACATGGACTATGTATTTATAGTGTGTGTATACATGCACACATATGATCTATTATATTTTTTTAAATACTAAATTATGTGTTTTTTCACTACACAATACAAAAGGTTTTCTACCAGACTAAACAGACAGAGAAAATTCAAGAACTTAAACAAAGACTCTATCTTACCCTGTGTTTTTACAAAACATTTAACCTTTTTCTTAGACAGAATAGTGCCAGGGCCTCACAAGAAAGTAAGTATTCAGGAGGGAACCGAGAAAGGGCAATTGCCTTCTGCAAAGGATTGAGAAAGAATTCCAAGCACGAAGATAAAAATCAAAAGAAAATGGAAAAATGAGACAAAGTAGAAAGCCAGAATTTATTCATTACATGTTCAAGTGAACTTTCTCTGATTTCCTGTAATGTGCCTTAATTGCAGTAATGTTTATTTGCTCAAGTAGACAATCCAAGTCTCTAATCTATGAAATTCCACAACTAAAATTTGCAAACTACAGGACCCAAAATAATATGTGCATTAACATGCTGAAATTGCAAGTGAACCCACTGAAACTAGTGCATACGTATTACACACATAGATCTCAAACATGATCATTTATTTTAAATTTACCATTTAGTTGTCATTGACTCAAATTGACCTAAGTGCCACCCAGGTACTTGCCTCTGGCAGCAACGCACACATAAATCTGTTCAAGCACTGACAGGATTGTTAGCTGAGGCCTCAGAAACCCAAAACCTGGATCTTCAAGACATGTATTTCCATATTTATCTCATCAAGCAGTTCAATCTCCCTGGCCGTCTCTGAGGATAGTCTCTTTTAAGAGATAAGTTGTTGAAATACTCTTGCCAGGATATGATAGACCAAGGCAAATCACTAATGCCTGTGGCAAGTTTAGCCTGACAATGAGATAGTCCCTTTTAAAATACATTTGGCACTAATGCATCAAAAATGTCCCATCATCCAACTGCATGCCCTGACTTATGATAACTAGGAGACTGAGATGACCCTGGATACTACAGGACACTTAGGCTGGTATAAAAGCAAACGAATGTACTGGCTCCTTCATCAGCAGTTCATGCCAGTCTATGATTTACACAGGCTGATCTGGCACACATTTATGTTCTTGTAAGGGCTTTCTGTAGTTCTGGTTAAGTCATTTAACCTCCTCCCATCTATAAAAAAAGAACGATGGCATTAACATAATGTTACAGAAGCACTGTCAGTTCTGACAATTAATTTTTAAATATATATTCAGAATACAGAGTTTATTCTGCTGTATTCAAGCAGAACTCTTCTAAAACAACAAAAATTTTATCAAAAGAAAGGAAGACCTGGTGCAAAAATGTAATTGTGAAACACAGCGATATAATAAATGGAAACCAGTAGTTAAGAACTATTAAAAGGCTGGGCTTACTACACATGTATTCATATTATACCGCATAAGATCAACTACCTAAAGTTACCAACATTTACATACAGCTTTAAAAGTTAGAAGCTCATTAAAAACATCTATCAGAAATGTTGAACAAGCTCTCTAAGCATAATGTTATTAATCTATCTCCTTCTAGTGGCAGAACATGAAATCAAATACTCAAAAACTTATTTTTGTTATTTTCTAAAGCTCGCACCAAGCAAAGTATCTGATAGCTAACACTTGTAATATACCAAACATCTGTTCCACGGCTATTACCCCCTCCAGTCTTGCAATTTGCCTGACTAAAAGGTAACATGCCCCAGCATCTTTTTCAGTATTTAGAAGTAATCCAAATTTATAGGTCGTTCTTACCACACCAGTATGCAGTACTCTTTAAACAAACTCTAAGAAAAGAATAATTAAAAACATGAAGCTTAGCAGAAAATGACATGAAGTCTAATGCTGGCTTCCCAAAGAAAAATCCTGCCAAACTTACTTGATATGTTTAAAATCAGTGATTTTTCCAGGAAAAAGGAGAAATGGATTAGATTACACATAGCTGGACACTGTTAAACACTTGGTATGGTGCTACGCTGACATTTATGTTTATCTTGTATAAGACAGAGGTTAAGTAGTGGCTGGAAAAAAATCTACCGCAAACTCCCCTGGGATCAGTTTTTATTTAACATTTTAATTACCGACTTCGACGCAACGAGTAAAAAGACACTTTTGGCGCAAAATCAGAAACACAGCGTACAGAAGGAAAACG
>KZ505657.1:35390-79079 GCA_002844005.1 Limosa lapponica baueri
CCTGTGCTCTCTCCACAGACTAAGTGTTCCCTGAGATTTTTTCATAATGGACAACTGTTGTTAAAACTCCCAATAAAAGATTCTGCTTTGCATTATTCTTTTTAGCAAGTTTTCTGTGATGCTGGTCACATTAGGGGAAGACGGTCTCTGATTTTGCATAGTCCAAAACTAAATGCAATCAGCCAAATAAATAAAGTTTTGATATTAAAAAACTTAATGCTTCTACCTAGTACTGCTTATTAATATTCAGTAGTAAAAAAACTGAACCAAAAATATGTTCTACACGTTAGCTTACTGCTATTAACGTTCTCAACTTAATGTAACAGAAGGAGAATACCAGAGTTTAAATCTTGCTGATGTTAGATATTTCTGTTTGTTAAAATTACAAGAGGAAATTCCACAAATTCCTATTAGCCTGTGTGATATTCTGTATTTTATGGAATTTACCACATAGTGTCTCAAAAAATTCCTTCAAAACTTTTAGCATGTGCTTATCTTCATGCTGTGAATAATGTTGATGTTCATGATGTAGTATTAAAAGACATATTGTATTAATTAGTGTATGCTGTCCGGCCATTAATTTTTATCAAAATACAGTTTCTAGGTATAACTTATATTAAGAGTAATGGGATCCTGGCCTGTGTATTTGAAAAAGCTCTGCCGCAGAGGAAGGGAATGAGCTGACAGAACTGCTGCCTTACTCTTCCACTCCTCGTTTAAAAAAGTAAAATTAAGTAACATCAGTCTCCAACTCCTTCCCAATGTAGACACACACTAATCACAGCAGCTTCTGTGACCCTGCAGCTGCGCTTCTGGTGCTGGTGTGATGCTTTATGCCGGAATTCTGTATCTTTTCCAAAAAATTTTGAAAGTTCTCCTGCTTTACAGAACTGGTATTAATTGGACTGTAGAAAATAACATCATTTTTTCATGTAAATATGTATATTTTTATTTGCTAACTTAAAACTGAGGCTAAATTAATTTCTTAGAGGAAATAACAGTGTTTTAAAGTTATTTTCTGTAACCTAACTAGACAGGTGGTTGCAGTTTGCTCTAAATTTCTTTGGAGCATTTTCTGTACCAGTTCAGCATTGTTGGGTTTGTTGTTATTACTAGAACAGTATTATCTGGTCTATTCTTTGTATTTAATATACTTAAAGTAACATGTATGATGATAGACTGAAAAATGGTCGTTACATTTATTATTTTTTTTTACAGTACACTGATTCTACAGTAAGATTGGTGAAACCCTTTGTAACATTTGTTACCGCTTCTTAACTAAGCCTTCTACAAAAACAGAAAACTCCTTCTCCCCCACCCCTGACGTTTAACATTACATAAGACCTGAGGGTCGCTTGTAATGACTGAAACTACTTTAATACATTTTTTTGAAAACTAATAAATATTAATTTAATTGTATGTCTTGCCACTCTTTCAGGATTCTGCTATCTTCTGTAAAATCCTAGACTCTGCTATGCTCTCTTACCCGCTTCCATAAATCCTGTTTTAAAGATGTGCTTTTCTTCACATGAAGTTGATAGTTTGAGAAAGCTTTACAGTCTGGAATCCATTCCTTTAATACCAAAAGAAACTTTTTATTTCGCATTTACGGTGTTATGGAATACTTATTTTACTGTTACTGTGTTATGTTGGTTTTTTACACTATTTATCTTTTCAAGGAAACAATGTAATCTGGATTCTTCTATATCTGTCTTCTCTAGTCTCACAGCAAGAAATTTGCCTGGACTAATGGAGACCTGACATCTCTGCAATTTTGTCCCTCTTTTTGTAGGGAATAGAGACAGAGAGGCCCATTTTACAAGTGGACAGATACGTATTTGCAGGAGAATATGAAGGTAGGAAAAATGATGTGGATGCAATCTCTCCTTTTTCATGTGACCCAAAGAACTTTCTCGATGCCAGTTAATTGCACTGTGAATGGAGAGCACGGGCCTGTGGGGCGCTGAAGTTCTGGGTGGTGTCTGTATAACACCGTATAGAGCATCACCAGTCTGAGTTCACTGCTAAATTAGCCGTGCACCCCTGTCACTTTGTGGAAAGTATGCCTGGAGGCTGGCTGCGGGGTGCACCAGCTGGTATTTCTGGAGGGAAAAACGTGGGGCATAAAATGCCTTAAAGTGCTTGTTGAATAAGCAGGACTGATATGTTACGCAACCTGTGGTTCTCCCATTTGCTTTATGGTGACGACATCCACCTGGAAGAAAATGATACAGAGTTCTCCCTTGTAGTGGCTTTCAGTGACCGCGATACTCCTGCCTGTTTCTGAGTTGGCAGTGGGGTTACCAGCGCTGGGCCTTTGCAAGGGGCTGGAAGTCAGGACATTCACAGAGCTGCACCACTGGGTGCAGCATCTACAGCTGGTATCAATTAGTCTCTAAGACTTTCTCACTTTGTTTTCCACAGATACCTTGGGAACCTGTGTGGTTTTTGAAGAAAACACAGAGCATGGTAATCGTGATTTTATGTCCTGTTCATTGTGGTAGCTTGGGAGGTTAAAAGTAATATTTACCTTGTTTCAGTTGATAGTGGAATTCACTATAATGATTGGGGTTTGGGTATTGTGTTTTCTCCTTTCTTCATAGTAGATGCAGAAGGCAATCAAAAAGTACAGCTGAAATACAAGTGCCATACGATGAAGAAGTTGAACATGACACGGACACTTCTGACAGAGAAGAAGGAAGGAGAAGAGAATGTTGGTTAGTGCCTCCCCTCTTATGCATAGGGACATGGATGGATTATGCTTAGGAGTGTCAGCCTTGGTTAAGTGTTTGATTCAAGAGTGTGTAGGAAGTGAGAGGAGCTTTCTTTGTTAGGCAACAAATATGTGTATTTAAATAGAAAAATATAAAACACAAAAAAAGGAGAGAGATTCCTTCTGACCAGTGCTGCCTCTAGAAGTGGCTGGTAGGAGATTGCCACAGAAGAGTGTAAGAACAGGGCAAATATACGCTGATGTTCCCTGTTACGTCTTTTTTTGTCATGTAAAAGTTTTGGACCAGGTCTGAAATCACAGGTCCTGGTTAGTAGTTCTTCATTGATTTTTTTTTTTTTAAACTTCTGTCAATTTTCTAATACTTTTTGAGTCTGTGTAATTGTTGAAAATCTATAATATCCTTGAGAAGTTCCATGTTGTATGTACTACAACTGAATTGTTCTTACTGAATTCACAGTTAACTGCAAAGTAATTTAACTTCCTTGCAAAGACACACCCGGCAGAGCATTCACACTGATCTTTATTCTGTAGGCAGATCTCAGTGCTTGCATGCTTGCTTCATGTCAGTGAGGGGGTTTTTGTACAGAAGTGAGTGCTTTTACATAGTCAGATATTGAGTATTTGACTCAGATACTTGAGTCAGGTATTGACTATATGTATTCATTAGTCAGATATGCAGTAGTATTAATTAGTCAGATATTCAGTAGTGTTCATTAGCAGTACCCTGTTGCTTTTAATTGTGGGGTTTTTTTCTTCACTCAAGTCAGTGTTACTGCTTCATATTTTAAGAATATGTAGCCGTTTCACATGAAATATGGGCAGTCAGGTGGTCATAGGAAGTATAGATCAAAGGAAGTATAACACAAATTTTCCTTCTTTGCATCAGGTGGAGTGGAGTGGCTACAGATCAAGGACAGAGATTTTTCCTACAGCAGGCCCAATATGATTTGCAGCTTTCTGCGTGAAAAAGAAGATTCTGAGGAGTCAGCTCAGGCCCAAGACAAATTGACTGAGGAGTCAGAGGGAGAGGTGAGTGGCGGAGGAAACTCTGACGTGAATTGTGATCTGGAGAAGCAGCACAGCTTGGAAATAGATGCCTCTCTTCCTCTGCCTGACAGCCCCGCTTCTGGGGCAGAGGATTCTCCTGCTGGAAGTGTTGCCTTAGACGATGCCCCTCCGTGACACCAGCTCTGATCTTGTCAGGATTTCTTCATGGAGTTAATGGGCCAACTTTTGTAGGCCGTGACGTGATTTCCAATTTATCTGAGCAATTAATAGTGGAAAAACGGGCGTTGTGTTCTTGTGCGTTGCTTTTATGTTTGGATTATAGCGGGGAGGGCTTATGTGGTTTTTTTAAAAAAATGCTGACTGGAAATGTGTGTTATATCTACCTCAAAATTGAAAAAGAGGAAATGGTTACATAATTTAAAAAACACCTACCTTAGAAAAATGTTGATGTATTGTACAGTCTGGGACGTTTTGTAAAAAGAAAAAAAAAATCATTGTTTAAAATGAAGTGCTGAATTTTTCAAGCATAGCTTCACCTTCTGTGTCATATGCAGCTGCATACAGTGTCTTTACTGATTTCGCCCCAAAAAGCCCAGCAAGTTGGCTGTTTCATCTACAGCTGAAAATTGGTGGGCAGGGAGTGTGTGTGTAGTGAAAAGGTGGTGGGTACAGATGACAGCTGGACGATGACAGCTGGAGGTGGGGTTGTCACCGTTAACCCTCTGTGCCTGCTTGCTGTACGTGGCTCTGTACGTGGCTCCGTCCCTGGGCCGGGACACTGCACCGTCCCCGGAGCTCCTGCCCGGAGCTGGCGTTAGGCACATTTTCTGTGCACGTTGTGACAGCTACCGGTGTACAGCATGTTCAGACTACTGATACAGTCGTTTTCACAGAATCACATGGGGTTGGAAGGGACCTCTGGAGATCATCTAGTCCAACCCCCCTGCCAAAGCAGGTCCACCCAGAGCAGGTTGCACAGGAACATGTCCAGGTGGGTTTTGAATGTCTCCAGAGACGGAGACTCCACCACCTCTCTGGGCAGCCTGTTCCAATGCTCTGCCACCCTCAAAGTGCCTCCTCATGTTTAGGTGAAACTTCTTATATTCAAGTTTGTTCCCATTTCCTCTTGCCTTGTCACTGGGCACCACTGAAAGAAGACTGGCCCCATCTTCTTGACACCCACCCTTTAAGCATTTATAGGTGTTGGTCAGATCCCCCCTCAGCCTTCTCTTCTCCAGACTAAAAAAGACTGAAGGCCCTCAGCCTTTCCTCGTAAGGGAGATGCTCCGGGCCCCTAATCATCTTTGTGGCCCTCTGCTGTACCCTCTCCAGCAGTTCCCTGTCCTTTCATTGTTAGCACTTAAAAAAAAAAAAAAAGAGATGACTTTGGAAGAGATTCTGCGATAAGGGGGGCTTCCACCAGGTGGGATTTTGCTGGGTGTTTTGGCTTTCTTGTACCTTCGGTTTCCAAGTCGCGCCCAAAGGCGAACTTGAGGGGCAGATGCAACAACTGGAGCGAACTTGAGCAACTCCGGCCAAGGGAGCGAAGGCGGCGGCCTTTGGGCTGACCCCAAAGCTGGCCAATTTCAGAGTAGGTCCCGGTCGAGAAGCGATGCTGCCGCGCCAGGGATGTGAAGCAGAAAGAAATCTTTGGCATTCGGTTTCTGCGGCGGGCAAGGGCGTCTTCTCCAGCTCCAGCCCTGACGGCTGCGGCGCTCCTCCTCAGCGAGGCACGGCGGGGGGAAACGGGGCTTAGAAACGCACGGCGTTCAGGCCGTCCCTGGTGCGCCGGGGTAAGCCATGCGCTCAGAAACGACTTCAGCGGCCGTTGCCGCCGTTACGTACCGTTGCGTAACTGCACCGGTATTCGCTGTTACCCGTGTTAATTAATTTGCCCGCGCTCGGTAGCGGGGACTCCTCGCTGACGCACGGGAACGCCGGGGAACGCCCCCCGCCCTGCCCGCGGCGGATGTGACGTACCGGATGATGTTTGCCGGGCGGTGGCAGCGTGAGCCGCGCGCGTGAGCCGGGCGGGCAGCCATGGAGGCGCTGGACCGGGTGGTGTGAGTGCGGCTGGGGCGGCGGGAGCGGCGGAACCGGTCGGGCCCTCGCCGGGGCCGGGAGGGGCTGCCCCGGGCGCCGGGGAGCGTGAGCTGGGCCCGGGTCGGCGGCGGCGGTGGTCCCGAGAGGGTTTGCGGGGGGGAGGCCGGCAGGGAGAAAAGGGCCATGGAAGACGGGCGGGAAGGAGGACGAAGCTAGTGCTGGCGGCGTTTGGTTGGTGGCGAGACCGCCCTCAGGCAGTCGGTGACCGAAAGGGACGGCGGTGACCCAACCGGCTGGTGTTGGGTTTTGCGTGTTTCTGTTCCCTCGAGAGAACCGTCTTCGTCCGCGGCTGGAAGTGCCTGTGCGGGGTCTTCTCGTTTGGTTGGTTTTTTGAAAGAAAATAAATACCATGCTTTACGGAGAAGACATTAAAAGCTTTACGTTCATCTAGTGGAGAAATGCGGTTCTTCTCAGTGGTGCCCGGTGACAGGACAAGGGGGAACGGGCACAAGCTGGAACATAAGAAGTTCCATCTAAACAAGAGGAGGAACTTCTTCGCTTTGAGGGTGGCGGAGCCCTGGAACAGGCTGCCCGGAGAGGTTTTGGAGTCTCCTTCTCTGGAGATGTTCAAAACCTGCATGGATGCGTTCCTGTCCAGCCTGCTCTGGGAGAACCTGCTTTGGCAGGGGGGTTGGACTAGATGGTCTCCAAAGATCCCTTCCAGACCCAACCGTTCTGTGATTCTTGAGCTGTGTAGTTGTTAATTTACAGAAGCTCCAGGCCCCTGCTGAGGCTGGTGTATTTCACCTGAATAACTCAGGGTGCTGCTCTCTGGCTGGTGCCAACAGAGAGGCCATACTGGAGCTTCTCTTTCTGGTGCCATTGATGGAACTTTGTTTTCCTCCTCATGCAGGTCTCTGACCTGGGGAAGGAGCTGGTGAGAGGGAAGGTTTCAGCCTGTCAGTAGCCTGTGGGGATTCTGGTCTGGCTTAAGCTCTAAATTAGCAGAAACTGAACAGCCCGAGAGTGTAGATTCGCCCTTGCTGGCATGGGGGGACAGAGAGGAAGAGGAGTGGCAGGAAAACACATCCATCCGAGACTGGGCTTTTAGCATGGATTGCAATTCTGCAGGTTGGGATTTGTTTGAGCAACTGAGACGCGTTACTGGAACGCAGCTCGTTCCAACTCGTTTTGTTTAAACTGTTTTTTTGTGGTGTTGAGTGTTGTTACTAATTTTAATTTTTTTAACTGTTAATTTATTCTTACAGAAAGCCTAAAACTAAGAGAGCAAAAAGGTTTCTTGAGAAGAGAGAACCCAAACTTAAAGAAAACACAAAAAATGCTATGCTCATAAAAGGAGGAAACGCAAATTTAACAGTGACTGAAGTGCTAAAAGACATTGTAAGTTGTTGGACGTAGTATGCAACCTTTAATTACATAGCCTTTTGAGCTACCCCAGGAGTACCTTCCTTTCTCTTTTTCTTACAATTTGCATATTCTCTGCTGCATGATCAATATTTTCATACTCTCCCTGTTCCTTGACTGGTACTCCAAAGGTGTCCTTTCCTACCCCTTGATGGAGATGATTGTCTTCCAGTTTCTTCCTTGTCAGAAGTTTTGAGCTCATTCTCTTCGTTATTATTTTTTCCATGGTTGTCTGGTATATAAAGTGAAGTGTTGCAAGTCCATTTGAAAAGAAGAGACTTAGGTTCTGGATCACACAGCTCAAGTCATATCCCAGAATCCTGTAAACTGCTTGTGTGTATTGATATGGAGCTTTCAGGCTCTCTCAAGACTTAAATTTACTAATCCTGTCTCCTAAGTCTATACCTGAATATATTATAGCTGTTCCTTCACTCTTTTCTCTCATTGCTTTGTCGTTTTCTTACCATCTTATGCTGATGGTAATCAGCTTGTTGTTCACTCCGTTTTCCGTCATGCCACTAGAAGCTGAGGGATTCCATTACATGGCTTTGATTTCAGCTGTTTCTCAGTTACTTCAATATTTCTTAGTGTCTAGAAATAAATATTTCTGCAATTAATTTTGAACCAAGATTAGTACTACTAACTTGAAGGGTGGTATTGTGAGCAGACCTTTTGAAGGGACTTCTTTTCTAGATGGACAAACAATTGCCATATTTCCTGTGATCATGTAAATGGTTGGGTTTTAAAAAACAGTGCTGTGTACTTCAGTGTACGAGAGATAACACGTTTAACTTTGTCTTTTGCAGTATGCTGTGAAGAAGCCTTTTGCTGTTCTGTATAAAAAGTAAGTGGTCTCACTTTGCCGCCTTTGAGTCTTCTGATTCAAAGGCAGCACGTGGTAGTTTCAAAGCATGACCAGAGATACTGGCGTGGGGGCTGGAGCAGCGGGAGGGGTTGCAGACGGTGGCTGAGATTCATCATCAATTTCAGTAGGCTGGAAACAAGCTGCATGCGATGGGTGTTGGTGCTGAGCCCAGTTCTGTGCCAGGTGTTACGGAGCAGGATTCAGCACACTTGAACAGTTGGCTTCTCTGACCGACGTGTGCAAACAGGTAGCGAGGTTCTGTGTCCGGTGGGGAGGCTGGAGTTCTTATATCCGAATTCCTATAAATTTGAGTTACAGATAGTATCAATAGATACGTCTTGCTCAAAATGGGAGCCCGGTATCTGTATGGATGTAGTGCAGAGACATTAATTGTAATAGCTACTTTTGATGTTGGGTAAACAAGCAAAGGCAGTTGTTTATGATGTGTGACTGGTGGCGGTGGTCAGGAAGTCAGGCCCCAGGAGACAGAAAACCTGGAGGAAAGCTCTTAGAGGGGCAACGGCAGGGCAGCACTAAGGAACTCCTGGCACTACTAGTGTGGCTTAGGGTTTGAACTAAAACTTAACCTCTAATGCTGGAGTTTCCAGTAGAATGCAGAATCTTAATGTTATCAAAGAACTAATTGGAAGTGCTTATATGGGCCTGTTGTTTTTTTTAATTTTTTTTTTCCCCTTTTTTCTTCCTCTCAGGAAAAATATTACCAGGCCTTTTGAGGATCAAACATCATTGGTAAGTGTAAACCACGTCTTCTCTTATGACATTTTACAGCCTTATAGTTATGAAGAACTTTACTGGAGGATAATTTTCTATTACTCTGTGAGGAACTAGATGAGAAACAAAGTTTGTAGGGAGTTTGGGTAAGTTGAAGATAGGGCTATGTCTAGATTTATGGTGCCAGTAGGCATTTTTTTCCTCTGGCTGCAAGACAGAATTGTCATGTTGTGAGGACTTTGTCTTTACCATAAATGCATGTGTCTGTAAACTGACAGGCAAATTTAGGAGGCTCTAACACTGTTATAAGTAACAGCGCTTGATATGAAAGGAAGTATAAAGTGTTTTATTTTGGTTTTCTAAAAGCCAGTTCTTTAAAGTGCCAGAGCTTATGAACAACTTGTTTTCAGTTTGGTGAATTCATAGGTTGAAATAGTTAAACAAGAGGGGTCATAGCTTTCTGTGACTTTTCCTTGAGTTTGAATAGAGGAAGAAAAGCCCAGCAGGTTACCATGAATTTCAGTTGAATTCAAGTTCAATATCAGCAATTTCAGTTAAATATGGATTAAGGATCGTTTTTTTAAAAAGTGAAGGTGGCCAATAGCGAGCCCTAGAGGAGCTGCTGTTTAGACAGTTGAGTTAAAGTATTTTTCATGTGTTAGGAACAAAAAAAGCATTGTGCTTGCAGCATAGGTACACCGGCACAGAGTGTTACTTAGTCTGCATTGATACTGATGCTGAGGAGTGGTGTTATGTGCCTCTCTCCTGTTCTTGGCATGAAGCACGGTAACACAGCCATCCCTAAAATGTCTTGAGTGGAATGGAAAACTTACTGCAGGCAGTGAGGAAAGATTTGTGACATTATTTGCTGAAACTAAACCTCTTGCAATCCCGTAGCTGGATGACTTGTTTTCACAGTCATAGAGGAGCTAGATGACCACTGGTTTAAACTTCTGATTATTTCTGGGAAAACGTGGCAGCTAAAATCATTCTGATATTTTAAACACAGGGAACTTTAATTCTTGTAACCTCAAAACAGTGGGGCTGGGTCATTGAGAACAGTGTCGACAAATAATCAGAGACTAGAAAGGTATAGAAAGTCAAATCAAGTTAGGTGTTTGGTTGTTTTAATTTGGTTACAGGCATTATTTTTAAAGGGCGGTTTTGCAGCGCATGTGATGTTGCAACATATGCAGGACACGTTTGAGGCATTTGAGTTTGCTGCATCTTCTTAATAAAGTATCATAAAGCTGTTAAGAGAATTTACATTTATCAACGCACAGTGATTAACAGAGCTGTATGAGCAAGTGTTTCAAGGGGAGTCCCCTCTGCTCTGTTCTTGATCTGTCTACAGTCAGTATTTTTCAGGGACCTGGTGGCAGAGGTCAGTGCTGAGCTCCGTACGTGCAATTAATCCAGCCTGGTATTGCTACTGGGGGTGTCCCTCCTGACTTCCCAGAGGGACAGAGCTGCAGTGTCCTTTCTGAGCTGCTGCTGTTGCAGGGGTGGGAGGAGATGCAGTGGTTTTTTTCTGCTTCACAACTGCTAAGTGCAGGTATAGAAACTCTGGTACTTCTGGGAAGTACTGGATAAATAGTGTGTGTGTGTATCTAGGAGCCATGGATGATACACAGAACGAGGGGCTGCCTTGAGAAGCAGGCAGCAGTCCCATAAAAAGGCTTTGGAGTTGGACGTCCTCAGAAAGAATTGCTGTAATATTGGCTCTGGACGTAAATACCACAATAGGTTCTCTATCTTCTTCACCTAGAGAAAAGATCTTCTCTGTGATAGTCACCACTGGCTTGGTTTTAAGTAGCGTCTTAGTCTTAAATAATAAATTGATGTGAAGTGCTCTGTAGTAGGATGCTCATGCCCAAGAGTGAGAACATTAGATATTTGCAGACATTCCTAGGCTTGCTGTTGAGGGAATTAACTGGTTGTTTAGAAGCTGTTAGGCAAAGCTAGTATGCTGCATAAGGCTTATATGGGTAACTAGAACAAGGCATTGCAACTGCAGCCAACTAGCAAATGCTTTCTCTTCAGGCAAGGAGAAGTAGTTCAAGGGTATCTCACGTAAAAACAGATAATAAGGAATTATGAAAAATGGCATTGCAGATAAAACAGCAAGAAAAAATTGTGTGGCTTGATATTTAAGACTGCAATAGGAAACAAAAAAATGAAATAAATTGTTATTTGAAGCTTGAATTCAGCTGTCAATTTTAGCTTATGTGGACCTGGATATGCTCAAAACTCTTCTGATGAGTGCGGTTGCTCTTCTGATTTAGCAGCTCCTAAACTCACGTGTTTGTGACGTGTACCTTCACCAAATATTTTAAACACTGCAAACTGGAACTCATGAGTTTTATTCTTTTCCTCAATTGTAGGAATTTTTTTCCAAGAAATCAGATTGTTCTTTGTTTCTGTTTGGCTCTCATAACAAGAAGCGACCTAACAACCTGATAATAGGTAATGTGTCTTGCTTGGGTTTTTATTTGGATGAAATGTCTAGTTTTCAATGAATATTTAAATAGCTGGATTTTCTTTTTTTTACTATCACAGGTCGCATGTTTGATTATCACGTCCTAGATATGATAGAGCTTGGTGTTGAGAAGTTTGTATCCCTAAAAGATGTGAAGGTAAGGAATTGCTACTTCAGTATTTCAGTGACATCTACTGGTGGATTTTTTTGGTGCATTGGCTTTTTGTGTGCTTTGAAGTAAGGACAGGAGTTGTTCAAACAAGTGTTTTATGCGGTGTATAAGGATGGCTAATTTGTGTACCTCAGAATGTTATTTTCATGCTCTGCTTTTTATTTTATTTTGGGTCTTTTGAGCAAGCTTGCAACTTGCTTTGCAAATTATTTTTTTTTAGGCTTATTCCTATTATTATAAACCTATAGGTTTATTCCTATTATTATTATGTTTTTAATTAGAGTGACATCTACAAAATTTCTTAGGTTCTGATTATGGGAGGTTCCTATATAAGCTGGCATAGGCTTTTAAAACTGAAATCCCTCTTCTCAAGTTACAACCAAAGAGGGTCACTTTGCTGACTGAGGTGATTCTGAAACTTTCTTCAGCTTTCAGTAGCACATAAATGCCGTTTTTTCATGGAACTACAATTAATTCAGACTGGGAGCTAACATCTTGATTATTTAAACCCGGAGAATATTCATCTTTTATAGCCATGGTAGGCTCATTTTGGCAAGACTAAAACGTATTTCATATGTGTGTAGTTTTGTATCAAGCAGTTCATACACTGCAAAACCAAGGAATTTTTATGGTTCCCGTTTTCATCAGTGTGTAAATTGTCAGGAAAGTCTAGAAGGATAGTGAATCGTAGAATCATAGAATGGTTTGTGTTGGAAGGGACTTTAAAGATCATCTAGTTCTATCCCCTAATATCTTCCTAATATCTGATGTAAATCTCCCCTCTTGCAGTTTAAAACCATTACCCCTCATCCTATCGTTCCACTCCCTGATAAAAGAGTCCCTCCCCATCTCTCCTGTAGGCTCCCTTGAGGTACTGGAAGGCTGCTGTAAGGTCTCCCTGGAGCCTTCTCTTCTCTAGGCTGAACAACCCCAACTCCCTCAGCCTTTCTTCATAGCAGGTGCTCCAGCCCTCTGATCATCTTTGTGGCCCTCCTCTGGACTTGCTCCAACAGGTCCGTGTCCTTCTTATGTTGGGGGCCCGTGAGCTGGACACAGTACCCCAGGTGGGGTCTCACCAGAGAGGAGTAGAGGGGCAGAATCACCTCCCTTGACCTGCTGGCCATGCTGCTTTTGATGCAGCCCAGGATGTGGTTGGCTTTCTGGGCTGTGAGCACACTTTGCCGGCTCGTGTTGAGCTTCTCATCCACCAACACCCCCAAGTCCTTCTCCTCAGGGCTCCTCTCGATCTATTCTCTGACCAGCCTGTATTTGTGCTTGGGATTGCCCTGACCCAGGTGCAGGACCTTGCACTTGGCCTGGTTGAACTTCATGAGGTTTGCACAGGCTCGCCTCTCAAGCCAGTCCAGATCCCTCTGGATGGTACCCCTTCCCTCCAGCTCCACACAGCTTGGTGTCGTTAGCAAATTGAGCGAGGGTGCACTCAATCCTACTGTGCACCTGCATTGGAGAAACTACCTGTTTTATAAAGGTTAATCTTCCCCTTGAAATTAGATTGTTTGTAGTGTGTATCTTTATAACACTGTTTGTAGGAGGGAAATTGTAGTCAAGTACTTGTATTTGTGGGCCAAAACTAGCGTTGGGTGATTGACTGAACTGTCCGTTTAGCCTTTTTCAGGTACTCTCCAGTGTCAGAAGTACAAGAGAATTGTTTGCCTCTAATTTTAGTTTTCTTATTAGTAGTTGTAGTCAAAAACAGAGTCCCTCCGTACACATACAGTGTTGTTCAATGAAAGAAAGTGTCTGTTCTGTTGCTATTGATCACAGGTCACAAGAATGTTTTCAGTGTTGAATGGGTAACCACTTGTTAAGTCAATAATTTGTTCCCTAACACGGTCTGAATTTTTGTTCTCTTTTCAAATTCTTATTCCACAGAACAGTAAATGTCCCGAAGGAACAAAACCTATGTTGATATTTGCTGGTGACATGTTCGATGTAAATGAAGAATACAGAAGACTGAAGAGCCTTCTTATTGGTCAGTAGTTCGATTGTTTGAGCAGTAGGATTGCATGAATCTGTAGTAACGCGATCTGTTGGGAAATGCTGGTTTGTCAATAAATGTTTGCTTATGTTCAGCACAGAAAGAAAAGGAGAACAGGCACTGGTAAATTTCATGTCATATGAAATTAAAGTTAATGAATCATGACTTTTAGAGAGGGGAAAAAAGACTAGCCTAAAAGACTTTGAATTTGAAACTTTGTGTTGACTAAAATTCATTATTTTGATTATGTGAAAATTCTGGCATTTTTCGAGAAGTCTTTGCCTTGTAATTGTACTGCATCATCACTTTTCTAACCAAATAATATTTTTGAAGTATCTAATTTGAAATCAGGGGATTAAGTTCAGAAAGTGGGATGTTTTTGCTTAGGAAAAAGTCAAATCAGTATCATTGAGCTTGTGTTTTTATAATGAAAGCATCTTCTGTTGGAAATTTGACCAGTTCTAACAGAAGTGCTGTTGATTAGAGTATTTGGAACGGAGATGTGCAGTAAAAATGAGCTGTAGATAATAGCCATGTCATAACTTCAAGGCAGGCTTGGAGCTTAGTAAACACACTGGCATAAAGTTTTTTACTATGTCAGAGTTGGAGGCTCTGGAAGATAAAGCACGTTGTGGCTTATTTTTTTCTAGGGAATTATAAAAAATGAGTATAGTTCTCTTAAGGTAGCTTTTTGGGACATAGGAGTCGTATGGTACTGTATCTCTTGGCACTTAAAAAATATGTCTTGCTTGGTAGAAGTAGATCCAGTAAGTAAGGTGGTGGTGATTTTGTTTTTAGTAGGTTTCCTAAAAGTAGATTACTTTTTTTTTTTTCTTAAGCTCTGGTAAAATACTGAAACCAGCCCAGAAAGAACAGTCTTGTTCTTTCAGTTTCATTCTTGGGTTGTACCAATTCATAATCTTACAGCTTTGCAAGATCTCCCTTTCATATAAAATAAATATTGGTTGGGCTCTTTTTTCTAGGCACTGATAAAGGGTTGCTCTTTAGAAACAGACCTTAGAAATGAGGTATTTTTTTCTTCCTCTTAGTCTTATAATTCCTTAAAGGAAGATGCTTAATCTGGAATGACACTGAAAAGGGAGTCTGGGAGGAGAAAATTTGCATCCTCTCAATACAGTTGACTGGTTCTTGGGGATAGATGAAAGACTAGTAACTGTGCTTAGAAACGTTTGAAGGTGGGTGAATATTGAATGCAAAGATAAGTGAGTTTTAATACTGCACGTTTGTGTCACTGTTAATGAATATTTACACTGCGGGAAGAAGGTGCTTTATTTTCTGAAGTGTATGATGCTCGGGCATCTGTGCAGTGTTGGTGATCGGCATCCAGGTGTGCTCATGCACCCCATGATCAAACAGCTTGATACTTTAAATGGAAGACATGCATCATTAGTTGCCAAATAACTAGTCTTTCCTGTCCCATTTCTTCTGATGTTCATCTGTCCTTTCTCCTCTCTTATTTATTTGCCTTTAATGACTTTGCAGTCAAAGGCACTCAAATCGACACCCAATCTTTCTTCTTGAAAGTACTCCAAGAACTCTAGGTCTTAATGTTCTGCTGACTTCTGTGAAATACCTAGATGCAAAACAGTAGACAAAGGAGAAGGTTAAGGAGTCAAGCTGTTTAAGGCTTGAAGGTATCACTAACTAATTAAAATCATTTGGGTGATAATTTGACCTGCTTCAAAATTGTCCTTAACTGATAGGGAAGAACTGATTCTTTCCATTCCTGCAAAAGATGGTGCTTTTAAGCTGCCACTCTATGGCTAAGAAAGATAGAAAAATGCCTTTATAACAACAACAGCAAATATTTTGTTACTGTAGCAGTATTGTTGGGCTCCCAGAGGGAATATTAGTTCGCTAACAGCTTCTTGTTGCCAAAGCAATGTGATGCCAGTTAGGCTGGTGAACAAACAAGCCTCATTGGCCTTTGGAGTATCAAAAGGGTTTATGCATGTTTGTAATATCATCTTACAGAAGTGTCTTAGTAAAATTAAAGGCAAGGGTGAGTTATTGTCTTCATGGTAACCAGACCCTTTAGTTTGCTTAAATTGTGAAGTGCAAGAAGTTATTTAGGAGAAATAAATGGCAGCTGCATTTTTCTTCAGAGACCTGGAACACAAAGACATCCCATTCTTTTCTCTTTTGGTTTTCGTTGCCTACTGATGTGGTAGTGTAGGAATTAATTTACGATCTCAGTTCTTGGAATGCAGTTCATGAAATTCTAATAACTTCTTATGCTTGTGTTTATAAACTGTTTCATCTCTTACAACACTGCCAGCTTGCTAGTTCTGTTATTTCACACTCATTTAATCTTAAAAATGGCTAAGTGCTACGTGACTTGCTTATACTCTTTCTAAAATGTTGGTTTCCAGGAGATCTCTACAAATTTAGGTTGATCGTCAGCTTGTTCTTCATACAGCCTTCCTTATACAGACTTTCTGGAGTGTCTGGAAGATTTGTGGGTTCCTTCTGGCCAAGAAAGGGGATGGCTGGGAAACGTCTAGGATACAGTTTAAACTCTTCTAGTGCTAACCATAGCTACATAGGTTAGAGCGTTACCAGCTTTTTGGATACGAACTGATACAAAAAGAAGTGTATAAAATCCTGTTCCAAAATAATTTAGAAATTTAATCTGGAAATGGAAAGATCCTGTGAAGCTCTCTGCAGGAAAAAGTAAATCAGAAGTTCTGGAAACGTGTTGAGCACAAGGGGAGAAAGAACTAGGAATGGAAAGAAAGGAGAAAGCAAGTCTCTAGTCCAAGCAAAGCAAGAGTTGTAAATTAAGAGTACATTAAAAAAACTTCAAGGTATACTGACGTGTAAGGTTTCTGCAGCTGTTCAGCATTGCCAGGAAACAGAAATTCCTGACCACCTGCATTTGTTTGGAAGAGATCATCCTGTGGGTGAAAAGATGTATGATGCCACAGGAAAATACGAAAGGGAGGTGTTGCCAATAAAACCACTGTAAATGTAAGCTTGTGTACCCGCAGAGAACTAGTCGAAGAGAAAATACATGCCAGAGACAAACACAATATTTTATTTGCAACTTTTCCTCAAACTACAAGCTCAGCCCACAAGAGGAGGAGAGAGAATATTTAATTGACCAAGGAAATTTCCTGGCCAGACTCCAGCTGATATATCTGCCAGCAAGACTTTGTTTTGGATGTCACTCCAGTGCTGATACTCCTGAAAAAGGTAGTGGAGGAAAGGACAAGTAGCTGAGGGATCTGAAAATGGGACAGAACGGAAAAGACTGATGTGTTTTGCATCTGTTAGCAGTTCTCCTATGTTTCAGCATTGCCCTGTCATGTTTATTAGCACACCTTGTTCCCTCAGTCAAGGTCACATTCTTTCTCCACCCTCTGCATATGTTGGACAGATTGCTGAGCTTATTGCAAGCTCTCTGATTGCACAGTGTTTTTTTCATAGCCTGATATAAGAACTTTGTTAGAGACGGCTCATTTTCTATTTAACCTGTGTTTCGGTGTTCTCTTTACAAACTAAGCAAGTATTTCATGTGTCTTGTTTTTATAGTTATGTGTTGCTTATTAGATAGAGAAAACATTAATTGTAATGACAAATAATGCTTTACCTAAAGGACAGAAGTGCTTTGTTGTGGGAGAGGTATGAAAGAAACAATATGTTTATACTTCTTCCCTAAGTCAGTGAGAGAAAATCTAGGTAAGAGTAGACAAGATACAGTTTTGTTCTGTTTTGTACTGATTTTGATCCTTCTTTGTACTCTTCCAAATCTGACTCTGATTAAGAATCTGATTAAGTATCAGCTTGTTGATGTCTTTAAACAGGTATCTGAACTAATGGCTTCTCTGTATTGTTTAGCTGAGCATGAACTGGCCTAAGCACAAAATAAGATACATCTCATTTTTCTGACTTTAGAGCTGAATATTTAGAAGAATAGGCAATGCAATTATCTCAGTTAGCTTAAGAAAACTAAGTTACTGCTCTGAAAGTACATTTTCTTTCCTCCAGGCATTTATTTTTAGGTAGTGTGTATATTGGTACCATATTATCTCTGGGAAGTCCCTGTGTGCCTGTCAGGATTTCTACACATATTTGGTTTTACCAGTGCAGGAGCTAACACAGAATCACAGAATGGTAGGGGTTAGAAGGGACCTCTGGAGATCATCTAGTCCAACCTCCTACTAGAGCAGGTTCACCCAGAGCAGGTTGCACAGAAATGTGTCCAGGTGGGTTTTGAATGTCTCCAGAGACAGAGACTCCACCACCTCTCTGGGCAGCCTGTTCCAGTTCTCTGCCACCCTCAAAGTAAAGAAGTTCCTCCTCATGTTTAGATGGAACTTCCTATGTTCAAGTTTGTGCCCATTTCCTCTTGTCCTATCACTGGGCACCACTGAAAAAAGACCAGCCCCATCCTGTTGACACCCACCCTTTAAATATTTATAGGCGTTGATCAGGTCCCCCTTCAGTCTTCTCTTCTCCAGACTAAAAAGACTCAAGACCCTGAGCCTTTCCTTGTAAGGGAGATGCTCCAGGCCCCTAATCATCTTTGTGGCCCTCTGCTGTACCCTCTCTAGCAGTTCCCTGTCCTGGAACTGAGGGGACAGAACTGGACACAGTGCTCCACATGTGGCCTCACCAGGTCAGAGTAGAGGGGCAGGATAACCTCCCTTGACCTGCTGGCCATGCTCTTCTTGATGCACTTCAGGATGCCATTGGCCTTCTTGGCCACAAGAGCACATTGCTGGCTCACAGTCATCCTGTTGTCGACCAGGACTCCCAGGTCTTTCTCCACAGAGCGTTAAGTTTCTCTCCCATGTTTTCACAGGGCTGCAGTTTTAGGTAGTGGCTATTTCATGATGTTCCCATTAAACTTCTGGGATATGGCTGTTCTAGAGCCATCCCCATCTATAGCCTTGCTTAGTTCGATGCAATAAAAATATCTGTATAGGCAAGGAGTTCACTTCAGTGATGTGATGCGGGTCCCTTATGAAATAAACCAATTTGTTATAGTCATCTGTTGGTTTGATTTTTTTCAGCCAAGAAACTTGGCATTTATTCTTTTTAAATATTATTTCAGATTTCTTCAGAGGTCCTAGTGTTCCCAGTATTCGTCTGGCTGGTTTAGAATATGTTCTGCATTTCACAGCTCTAGATGGGAAAATTTACATGCGAAGCTATAAGTGAGTATGTGTTTTATCTATTTGTTTGCTTTTTGGTACGCTTGTCAACTTTTCCCCAAATTTAGCTCGTAGTTGTGTCATTGAACTGGCTTGAGCAATAGTTTGCGGCATTTGAAACCTGTAGTGCGTAGAGGTGTTCCAGCACGACACAGAGTAACTTGTACAGCAGAAGGAAAACGCGTAAGCCCTAAACCTGCTACTTCCTTTTTGAGCTCCCCCTTCCAGCGAGGAGGATCGCTCCTTCATGTGGTTGGATTAATAAGGTGGTGTGAATTGATTTGGTGAATTCCAGGTACTGTCTTAGACTTCGTAGACTTGGTCTGTTCTCAGGCTGATTTCTAGGACTGTCCTCGCATAGGTGTTTGTCGGAGCAGGACGGGTGGTGGGCTGCAGTCAGCCATACACAAGGGAAAACAGGAAAAGGCAGGACAAGATAATCTTTCTTGCTGCATCGGTGTTCACCCTCACAGTCCATGACCTTGCCTTAGCAGGCTGTGAGCATTCATAGCTTGTTCCATGCAATTTTGATTTTTCTTTTAACAAAATCACTTTTATCAGCCTTGTTCTTCAAAACAAACAAAAAAATTTCTCAGTTAGTGCTCGAATTATGTTGCTGTAAACGATAGTAAATATTTTTGGTGTCTATTAATACCCAGGGCACTGTTTTGAATTTGAGGAGTGATATGACTTTCAGGGTACTGGGACTGAATTTTAACAGTAATACTGATAATACTAGTCTCATTAAAAAAGTTACCTTAGCCAGGTTATATTTTTGGGTGTGTTCAAATTGTGATGGAAAAGATTCAATATATTGTAAATTATTATTGACAGACATCTTTCTCAACAATAAAGTTAGCAGTTGCAATTGTTTTTAATAGTCTTCCGAACTTCAGGATTGAGCCTGCCCTTTAGGAAGATGGATGAATCTTTATCACAGAGAGCAATGTTGTATTTTGGTCGCTTTTCCCTTCTAGGGTGCTTCTGAAGAAATCTGGCTGTAAAATACCACGAATTGAACTGGAAGAGATGGGACCTTCATTAGATCTGGTTATGAGGAGGACACATTTAGCTTCAGATGACCTTTATAAGCTGTCCTTAAAACAACCAAAAGCCCTGAAGGTATGTACCTCAGAAAGTAGATTTTCTTCACAGATAGATCTGGAAGTGAGCAAAAGCTAAAGTATTAATTCTTGTATATTCAACCGAAGTTTACTTTTATATAGGCCAATTGATGTTTCTGGGGCCACAGCACTTTTGTTGTGATCGGCTGGCACACAAACCCTCCTCTAGTAGCATATAAGAACAGAACAAATCTTAATCTCTAAGCTCCAAGCAATGTGATTTGGTAGTTTTAATTACTGGTGAATGCGGTGATGGCAAGGCCAGATATCTGGCTTCTCACCAAAGCCCCTGGCACTCTCTGCTCGGAAATACTAATGTTTTTCTTCCCTTACAGCCTAAGAAGAAAAAGAATATCTCCCATGATGTGTTTGGTACAACTTATGGTCGAATCCACATGCAGAAGCAAGATCTTAGTAAACTGCAGACACGGAAAATGAAAGGGTTAAAAAAGAGACCAGCAGAGAAGTCAGCTGAAGATGGTGGGGTTAGTCCCAAAAAGTCAAAATCAGGTTGATAGCGTGGAACAGCTTTGAAAACTCTTTGTACCTGCAAATTTAGTAAATATATATATTGTAATATAAATACATTGGACATAAAAGATTCAGCTGCTGTTAGCTTTGTTTTTATAAGTAAAATCTTTTTAATGATTTGTCATTTTAAAGGGATCAAGGGGGTTTTGAGCTTTAACATGGAACTTGGTTATTTAAATAAAAAATTTGATATAACTTGCTTAGCTTTCTGAAGCTGAGTATTTATTCTCTTGGTATTAGCAAACATATGCTAGTCAAGCAGGTGACTCATCTCCCAAACAGACTTATGACTATTATGTTGGGAATCCTTAATCAATCAGCTCATCTTATAAATTCTGTGCAAGACCAGAGTAGTGTATACACACATAATATACACAACACAACTTCTGTGTTCATTTATTGTTTATCTATTTCAGATTTTGCACAACTGCAGTACTATAAACCATTTTCTAAAGTGTGAACTCACAATATGTATCTGATGCCAGATACTGTTTTTAACTGTTGCACTGAGCCCTGCTTCACACTTGCAGAATCAGGAGTGATTAAGCTGTTTTTACTGCGTTCATCACCGTGGTAGCAAAGTACCTGATGTTTGCTTTAGGCATAAATGAAACCTTTACAGTTTGAATTTCAGTCTTTGATGCTTGATTTGTGCCCAGAATGTGAAGCAACCATGAAAGGTACAAGTCTTTTCTTCTTACCCTGCTTTCCTCCTAAGTTTGTGCTCATGAGTTAGTCAAGATTCAGTTGAAAACTTGGGTAAAGGGGATGGGAGTTTGAGAGCTCAGTGAGACTCCGGTGCGTGGTGTTCTATGTTTTGGAACATACTAAAAAACCTTGCTTTTTTTTTTCTTCTGCTTGTCTCTTGGGAAGCTATTACTCTGCTCTTTAGCATAATTATGATAAATGTGTACACACTTCATCATGAACACAGTGAGCTTGCTCATCGTAATTATGGTTCTCAGTGTAATCAGCTGAGGAGTCACATTAGAAATAGGCAGTTTGTTATTTTTCCTTGTCTTCTTCATCCTGGATGGAAGCAGTTGGGCAGCTTTGCTCTCCTGGTGTGAGAGCTGAGCCCTAACTGTGGCTGTGCAAATGCCACACATAATGTTCTTGCTTTGCTGATTTAATAAAACTTGTAGTGTGAAGAAGAAACAGCTTTAAAAGTTTGGAATGTTTTTGAGGGCACAAACATATTTATCTTGAATGTATTACTTAATTCTTTTTTTTTATATAATTACACAAAATAAATAGCATACTGCTCTCTAAATCCTTTGATCTATAACCATAGGTTTGAGAAATTGATAATTCCAAAAACTGCTTCAGATTTGTATTTCCCACCATATCTTTCTGAAGTGCAAATCTCTACGCTTTTGACTGAAAGCCATGTTTGGTCGTAGCTGTAGAAGACTTGTACTGATGGGCATGCTGTCGTTTATGAACTCATAGACGTAAAACTGATAATAAAAGACTATTTGTAAAAGACAGCATGCCCCTAGTCATAAAAGACTGTAAGTTGTATTTTCCTAATTTGGAAGCTGATTTCTGTGCTTAATTTGGTATTTAAAAAGCTGAGTTTCATAGCGGTAACGTAGACCATCTAACATCCTGTTAGTGTAAAAAGTGAGAGTTACTCAGTAGCAGTCCTCTGGGATAAGCTGTTGCATCCTGGCATTGGTTTTGTTTAATGTTGCTGCTCGTTGGCTCCTTGTATGAAGAGGAAGCTCAGACAGGTGAGGGCTACACCACCTGCTGACAACCGAGTCATTAGCCCCTGCGGTTACTGCCTGGCTTCAGAGAGATGAGAAGTCCTCGAGCACAGGAAATGGGTCAGTGGGGAGAACCCCCAGGTGCATTTATTCACCCTCTACAGGATCTTCTGTCTCTACTGACTAACGGTAGAACTGGAAGTGCCAGATGTCCCACACCTGTGCCTGTTTGTGGCCTTTTATTCTTAGGTTTTGTACTGGTGAAGTTCAGCCATGTGGTGGACAAAATGCATTAGAAATGTGGGGCAAGGAGAAATTCACCTGCATGTAGTGTAAGGATACTTAGGCTATACTTTTCATACTAATCATTTTAAGGTTGTGTTGTTAGCAAGGGTTAAAGGTTGATCCACTTTGTACTACTCGGAGTGGTGCTGCTTCGGTGCAAACTCTAAGTGAGAAGTAGAAATGCTCTCGTTTTATTCTCATGGCAAAAATGAACTGCTCTGATCTCTGTATGGCAAGAGAAGACGAAGCCAAATTAGCAACTGAGTTCACCCCATTGCTTTCAGAGAAGTTTCAGCCTTGCTGTGAAGCAATGATTAAGCCTCAAGGCTGGTGGCTAATGTGATTCCAGATGTATGGCAAGTACAACTGCTCCTCTGCACGGTCGGCAATTACCTCCCGAGTATCTGATTTAACTCAAGGTGAATGGAGATAGGAGGGATAAATATAACCTTTACAGTGGCATGTTCTTATTTCCCAGAGTCTTTTAAAGTGTGAGGAATTTTGTCAGGTGCTGCAGTGTGGCTGTGTGCACGGGGAACAGAACAGGTGGTGCTCAAAGGGGCTTGCCTTGCCCCGGTTGAGAGGGGCCTCTCCTCAGTTGCCCCTTGCTTCCAGAGTTCACCAGGCTCTGAAAACATGTAAACACGGCCCCAGGGTCTGCGTGGCACGGGCAAGGAGTAACTGGCATGTTCACTCCTTTCCTTTGGCTTTCATCTCCTTACCTCCCAACCCACTGGAGATAGCTTTATTTATGGGTTGAGCGCAGTAATAAATTCAGTTTCAAGAGAATCCCCGTGGGCACAGCGTGGCTCCCGAGGCTGTACCTGTGCGGTAGAACGGAGGTGGAGTTGTAAATCAGCAGTCGAGCCTGTGCTGTCTCCAGTCTAGCGGGCAGGATGGCAACGGCGGGGAGGGTACAGCTTGTGCCTGCTGTGGACCCTCGGTTTGTATGCTGATGTTGCCCAGCTGTGCTGCTGGCATCTTCATTGTTACTGTTAATTAGGCTGCCATCATTACATATGATATAC
This sequence comes from Limosa lapponica baueri, assembly GCA_002844005.1. Classification (NCBI taxonomy): domain Eukaryota; kingdom Metazoa; phylum Chordata; class Aves; order Charadriiformes; family Scolopacidae; genus Limosa; species Limosa lapponica. Next base: position 58,708 of record KZ505657.1, read on the forward strand.
ATAGAATTTATAGTCTACCTGCACTCCAAGTTTACTTGGCTCTTTTTATGTGTGGTGTAATTAAAAAAGTAGGAAGAGAGGTAGATGATGTTGAGCAGCACGACGTGCTGGGTTCTCGGGATTCCCACATTTTGGGGGATCAGTCCTGGGTGTGTATAATCACAGCCTTAGCTCTGTGCTAGTGTAGTGAGACTGAGCGTGGAGGGGACCTAGTGGTGTGTGTTTGAAAAGAGCGTACGAACTCCTTTCTGTTTCCTGGATTTTGTGGGTTTGAGTTTATCATTACGGTTCCTTAGCAACCTTACTTGTTTTCACTAAGTGTTTTCTGGGTTTGACTGTGAGAGTTTCCTTCCCCCACTGGCTTGGTTGCAGCTGGGGAGGGCTGAAGAGAGCGAGAAGGGAGGACAGTTAAACATGGCAGACCCACCAGGCACCACACTGACCACTGCGTCCCCCAGCCAGGGGAAAAAAGGCTGACCCTTGCTTATTCCATGTACTGTCAAATGTAAGGGGGGTAAGGAGACTAGAGCAGAACTGTGTTAGAGACATTTTCATTATTAAAGAGAGGTAAGTGGAAAATGTTAGCTGTGCATAATGTGTATAACATAGCCATACATAATACATATTTAACATGTATATTACATGTGGTGCAGATAGTTCTCCCCTGTCTCCAGTGCAATTTATCTCCTCCTTTTGGACTGTGCTAAAGTGCCTCTAACAGTGCTGACACATCCCAGATGCAATGCAAAGACACAGCTGTGAAATAGGTCAGTTGTATCAGAAGTCACCTTTCCTAAAAATATACAAGGAAAAGAGACACGAGGCTCTTCAATGTGAAGCCTGTGTAGGGCTGCCTTCCTAAATGGAAGAAATGTTCAAAGTGAACGATACGGCTAACGCCGTACAGGAAGAAGAGCTTTGCTCTCACGCATTTATGCAGAAGATAGTGAGGAGGAGCTGGCAAACACATTTTGGGAGGACACAGGGTTTCTGAAGGACCTACCTGAGAAGGCTGGGAATTGATTATCTCGGATACCATGGTAGGGTGGAGGGACCTAAGTGCAAGGAAATGAAGATGGGCATTGGGAGAGGAAAAACTTCCAGGTACTCTGGGATTAAGCCCTGTCCTAAATAACACGGGCATCATCTACTCAGAGCAATCGGTGAATGCAATAGGTGTATGCTGATCGAGAAAGTTCTGAGATGTCTGTTCCTTTTTCTTTCTTATTTTCTTTGACATTAAGTCATGTTCTGTCTTACTTGATCATTTCCCTCCCGCCCCTGTTTCTCTACGGTAAGCACAAAGTAGTTCAGGGGAAGTAGAGCTAAAGTTTTGAACAGAACTTAACAGAAGGCATGGGCGCTTAATGACTTTCCCCTGAATTCTCATCATGTTCCCTCTTTCCCCCTTGATAATCCCATAATCCTTTCTGTGGTGCAACACAACACAAGATTTCTCACTTCTTCCATGAATACTCAAGTACGTCCATGTGGCCCTAGCTGTCTTCTGCTTTGATCGCTGCAATTTTCTCCTCTTGACTTTTTCACTCTCATGTCCTCCAAACCAAATCAGACACAGCTGCAGTGACCTGTTTCTTACTGGTTTTCCACATCATCTCTCTGTGCTGGCAAGAGGTCAGTTTTTTGTCCATTATTGCCCAAGGTGGTTGTTAAATTAACATCTTTCCACTTTACTAGTGGTCGTAATACTGGTCTCCCTCCTCTTTCTCAATTATCTTCTGTACCCTGCACTGACCATTATTTCTTAATTCCCTGTTCAATTGATCACTGTAACAAGGCACTTACTGAGAGTGTCTGGACAGACATAAACAAGGAATCAAGAGCCATGTTCGGCTCAGGAGCCAAACTCCAAAGCCAGAGGTCGGGAGCCAGAATCAAAAAAGGGAATGGGATGAAGAGCTGTGCTGTCAATCAACAGCATTAGGCACGTCAGTCAGGCAGGGAAATCTGCAGGAAATATCTAACCAGGCCCCCTTCTCCAGTTGTTGCCTAAGTGAGAGAATGTGAGTGAGAGCACTGACCTGTTGGTGCCAGGGGAAGGGATGCCAAGCTTTGCTCAGCAAACTTGGAAGGAGATCCTTGGTTGATTATCCCCTGCCAGGGTGTTACGTACATTTGCCTTGTGCTACATTGCCTGCAAAGATCTGAGCAATACACAATAAACTATGTTTTTTACATATACAGTGCTGCAACGCGAAGTAAGATGGAGTTAAAATCTGTCTCCCTCTTTCCCAACGTTAATGTGTGCTCCATGGGGAAGGCAGTGCTTAGCGTGCATGCAGTGAAGGGGCCTTCACTTAGGGCTGAGCCCTGTGTGATCAATTCTAAGGCTGCTTTAGGGGCTGACATCATTTCTCCCCTTTTTAAATCTGCAAAATTAAACCGTTGAGTGCTGCTGCTGGCCTCTAGGCAGGAGAATTACTGATGCTGCTTTATGCTCTGGAATTGCTGCTGCAGCAGTGACTATCTACATTAGCCGTAGATAGGCACGCTGGGGCCTGATAGCAGCTGTTGCCAAAAGATAGTTTAAAAGCCTCTTCCCTCCCTGCCTGCTTTACAGATAAAGGCATATTCCTTGTACTAAGTCAGGGTTTCTGTTTTCCTAATCCAAAAATGTCCACAAATAGTTACAGCTTTTCAGTTTTTGTCACAAGTTTTCTCCAGTGGAAATTGAGCTCCTTGGCTCAGAAGTTGCTTTCTCCTCTGGGGAAGGTGTTGAAGGGAACACAGAAGTGAGGGGAAGATTCAAGCAAAATATCTCTTTTCTCTCCTGTTGTGTCACGTGTTTGCATGTGACAAAAATTAGTCCTGATGCGACATAGAAATGTAAGGCATTTAGCAGTATAAATTCACACCAAATATCTCTAAGCAAAGCTGAGTTCTCCTGAGCAAAGAGCTGTTTGGCATGTGTCACTGCCAAAAGACGGGCAGTCACAGCTGCTGTATCCAGAAGTTTGTATTGGGATGGTTTGCTACAAAAAGTGTGCTGCAGAACTTGCATTCACCTCCCATCACAGCCATTTACTTTTTTTATTTGAAAACAGATTATTATGAAGATTAATGAGACCCTCTGAAATACACATGCAGCGTGCCAATAAACAGTAATAAGCTTCTAATTCATAAGAGGTGATAGATTTCAGCTCCTCTTGGCATACTTTGCACATGGGAATAATTCCTTACTTATTAGGGTTATTTGTATGAAATATTAGGCAGGCTTTATTTCTTATGTCGTGAAAAGAAGTCTAGAGGTGCTTTTTTTTTTTCCCCCTTCTTTCTTCTCTGAACATACCTGAGATACCTTGGGGCTTCTAGGATATTGTAGCACAGAAAGGCAAACAGCTGTTCAACTCAAGTGCACTCTGTAGTTGATGAGTGAGAGGTTTCTGTTTGTGTCCCAGACGCTCACCTCTTCAGGGCTGAGCAGAAAGGCTCACCTGCAGAAAGATTCAAAGACCTGGTAACTGCTGAGCGTTTCCTTCTCGCTTTGCTTTCAGATCGAGAGATACCCACCCTTCCTGCTATTGCCTCCTCCACTTTCTCAAAGGCAGTAGGTCATACATCATGGTATTTTTTTAAAAAAACCCAACAAACCCAACACTTTCTAGATAACACCATGTGAAGAGTTCAGCAGCAGTGCTGACGTAAGGAGTTATGAAGGTGCAGCTGTTTGTGGGACTGGCAACCAGATTAGGGAATTAAACTGGCTTTAAAAAGCAGAGAGTGGGGGGAGAAAAGCAGGGGCTCTTTGTTTTGAAGCTAGATCAGTTCCCTGATCTGGCTCACCACACAGCTGGGTGGTGCACTGCTGCACCAGGGAGGGAGCAAAAGGCTGGGAGTAGGATGGGAGATGTGAGGAAACTCCTGCTGCTTGTATTGCCGCTTGCAGTAATAGCTGTAAGGCAGTGCCCAAGTTTGAGAATTACTATGGTTTTGAGTCTGTTCTTAAGGAAACCAATGGGTTTTGGGACTTGGATTTGCCAGTAAGCTTCACTTCACAACGTTCCCTGTGAAGATCACTTTTAACACCATTTTACAGTTGTGACAGTGAAGGTTAACTGACTTTTTCAAAAGGGGTTTGCTTTGGAAACAAAGCTAAAATGTGGAAGTTGTGAATTTCTTGTCTGTGTGGTCTCTGTTGGTGGCTTTTGTGTACCTTCCTGTGGCCGGAGTCTGTGCTGTCTGTGCTGTGGTGGAGCTGGAGCAGCTGTCAACAGCGCTGGGCCAGAAAGGAGTTGACCGAAGTGGAATCACTCCGAATTTGTGATTTTCTTTGCAAAGAAAAACCCTCATAAATTTTGAGGTTTATCAACAAAGACCAACAGCACCCAGCCTTGGTCAGCAGTAAGAGAGACACTAGTTCATCTGTGTGCCTTTTAGCAAAACACAAAGAAATCTGTTCAGATTGGTTTTAAGGCAACCTTCAAACTAATATTCAGGAAACCTCCTTTCCATCAGGAGTAACCTTCTGACAAAACTCCTTGTGTGGCTTCTGTTTTAGCTGGAAGGATTTTCTCCACTATGAAGATTTTTCAATGTACTTCTTTTCCCTCTGATGCTATGGAACTGTGGTGATGAACAAGACTTTTTGAGCTGCGTTGAACACTTGTTTAATGAACTTGAATAAAAGATGAAATTGTGCTTGTTCTAGTCTGAGCATGATCAGAAATACTGCATGGTGGTGGTATGTTAAGTTTCGAAAGCTAACACTGCATCTCAACATAAGCATCAAATTTTTGAAGACAGATTTAGTTATTTTCTCCAGTTATGAATAATATTTTAAATTTCATTTAAATTCCATTAGACCTGTGTTGCTGTTTTCAGAAGGTAATAGCTGATTAGGTTAGTTACTTTTCTTTCAATTCCTGGAAGGAAATCTATTCTGTGGCTTACATGGTAAAGTGACTGAAGAGTTTAAGTGCATATAGACAAAGCTGTCCCTGTTAAAAAAAAAAAAAAAGGAATATTATGAAGAAGTGAAAGGTGAAATGCTTTTTCAGCACATGGGCTGCACAGGACACGATAAATCTATCCTAAAGATGGTCTCCTGCATGAGATCCTGTCAAAGGTAAATCTTGTTGCTTTAGAGACTCATACTTATGGTAGGGGATTTATGCCACCTGACTGGTATCCCTGGAGGAAAAGATGTATTAAATGCTAGCAGAGAAGAAGGAAAAAACTTGTCAAAATCTGTGGTTTATTAAAATGGTGCCAGCATTTGATCAGAGCCAGCTACACTAGCCTTGTAATGGATTCTGGGAGCTGAGTTTACAGGAAAGTTTTGTTGTTCCATTAAAAAGTAGAACAGGATGAACTTTTCAACCTAGTAGGTAAAGAGCTAGTTTCCATGGGCCTAACTCTGTCAGCAAAACAAATGAGTCTTAAGAAAGAGCAGGCAAACTATTAAGACATGGCATTAGTGGAGGTGTTTTCCCACAGCAAAAGCCAGATGACTGAAATCAGAAACTTTCTGCTCTACTAAGTCCCCTCTTGGACATTGAACTAGACATCTGACTTGGAAGATAGGAAAAGGAAAGATAAGAACTTACATGATACTTACTCACATCTGCAGAAACAATTTTGAAACCTGTATGAAAAGTGGTTTTTGCAGCGGAGAAAGAAACATCAATTATAAAGTGAAAGTTAGAGCAAGATCTTTAAGACTTTTTCCCATGTCACACAGAGAAGGCTGTTCCCCCCCAGCTGCAGGGGACTCCGTAAGTGAATTGCAGTATAAGATGACATATCATTCCTACTTAAGGATCATGAATTGTGTTCCATTTGCAAAAGGTCTTACGCCCCACTGAGACTTATTTTTAAAAAAACCCCAACAAACAAATGACAACTTCCCAACTTCATATTTATTTGACACAGCCTGTTTTATAGCAGACTTGTTGGAGGGCTTTGTCTTACCTCTTACTCTCTTCTTATCCAAATCACAGTCCAACCTTCAAGAAGAACAAGTTTTGAATGCTTACAGTTATTTATTTATTGTAGGACAGTAATACCCAGTTTCCTCCAAGAAGGATCCAGAACCCTGTTGTGTGAGGCATAGGGAAAAACACAGCCTAAAGAAAAAGTCCTCACCAAGATATTGAAGCAGCACATGGTCCTTCAGAGACTGAACATGGCTTTCCTGCACTGTGGTAGCTTCTCCTTCAGAAATAAAACCCAAAGTGCCTTAAGATCTGACCCTCTGAGGGGTCCTGTTTACGTGCACTCACACATTGCAGAATGTTGAATAGTCTGCCCTGGAGAGCCCTGTTTCTTATTGCTGCTGAGTAAAATCTAAGGGAAACCCTTAATGAGAACAAGCATTCCTGTTTCTTTGTTTGGAGAATTGTTATTCCTCTTTTGTATTTTGTGCTTGCCAAGAAGTACTTGTGTGATTAAAGTGGTTTGTTGTTTTAGATCGATAGTTTGGGTGTGGGATACGAGAATTGCTGGGTCCAGCTTCCATAAACCAAAAAATCTAAGTGACCTCACTGTCACTCTGGCTTCCAGCTGAGGGAGAAATCTTAGTGGGATCACTAAGGATTAGCAGTTGAATGAATAAAGTTATCTATGAGACGAATGCTTGTAAGAGACATGAACCTTCCCTTTCCAGACAAAACACACTGATGTTCCATAGTCAGTCTGTGATAAGGAACGAGCTGTTAGGAAAATGGAATTTCTGGGAATTGTAATATTTGCAAACCTTATGTTCTTCCAAATCAGAATGGAAGGCCAAAGCTTCCTATTGAATGAAAGCTCTGGGCATAGGAGAAAGTTGATTCATGACCATGGAAACATTTCATACCTTTACATTCAGTATAACATGCTGATAATGCAAATATCAATGCTAATGTTTCATAAGTTGAAAGAAAAAAAGAATTTCAGTGAAGTGGAAGCATGGTGCTTTACTTGGACAGTTTTCCTTCTACCCATTTCAAATTTTCATCCATGTCACAAGACCAAAGGAACAACCATGCTCAATTCACATCAAGAGTTCTTTTCGTCTGAGGCGACACAATTCAGAGAGTGACTTTTCCAAAGGTGAGACTTGCCCTTCATGTGCTGGATGGGTTGTCTGTGTCATTTCCCCAAATATGAGATAATAAATTGCAGTGCCTGTGGTAGCACAGAACTGTGTTTGTGCTTCATCCTGGAAGTTTAAAATGAGTTTAAGTGTCATGTTCCAGGTGCTTTGGAAAAGAGCACGAGAACAGAGAGAAGCTCATCAGTGCTTTATTTCAGTACCCCTCCCGTTGTTTCCAAGTATAAGGATACCCGCCGTTTATAAAGTTCTTGAGCTGGAGGTAATCTCCAGTTTGTTGTATTTTGCTGTTATTGCATCTTTCTTTTATGGCTTTTCCTATTGGTCTATTAAGTATATAATTCTGTCATCTTAAACACTTTGTATTCATTAGTTCCATAATTGAGCTTTGTTGAATGAAATAGTAATTATTGGGTTAAACTTGAGGCCTGATCGTATTCTTGGATCTCCCTTAGGTTATTTATTTGAGAGTCAGCAGATATAAACGCTTCCCTTCACCTGTCTCATGCCAGTCACCATTTTTCAGGCCTCAGTTTCCTTACTGATTTCTTTCCCAAGCTGAAGTGTCCTGATCAACTTAAATGCTTTTCACACAGAAACTGTATCATATTGCTAATTTGTTCTCTTTGTACTTCTTCTAGTTCTGTTACATTCTTTCTGAGAACGGAGTTGTATGCAGTATCAAAGGTATTGTTGCACGACTAATTCTGATGCGTGCAACACTTTCTTTTTTATTTTCTCTTCTTAATAATGATTAATGTTCTGTGCACCTGTTAGACATTATTATTTAGGGAGCAATTACTGCCAGAAAAGGAGCCAAAATAAGTGTAAGATCTCTCCTTTCTAATGAGCTTTCTAATGATAATAACATACTAGAGACCAGTATTTTATGTACCTAGAGAAGGTTTTTTTCACATCTATGTTTCTCAGTATCGAATTTAACCTGCTGTTTTGCTTCCCAGTTACTGGCTATTTTAAAATTCTTCCACAGCGCATAGTTCGATAACATGGTATGATGAAGCTTGCTGATGATGTTGGATGTAAGTTGGTGTTGTAAACACGAGTGTCACCTGGAAACATATCCAGAAGACTTTTCTGAGGGTGCTGTTTTAATGCCACTCAAATTAAATTCAGTGTTGGTATGTACAAATGATGAACAAACCTGACATCTGCTTAAAAAAAAAGGCATGTTCTGAGCAAACCATGGCTATTTGGGAATGAGACCTTGAGATCATATTAGAGAATGAAAAAGTCACTTTGATACTCACAGTCAAAAGCAAATCAAATGTTAAGAATTAGTATGTGAGTGACTGAATCAGCTTTTCCGCCTGGGAAAGATATAATTGAAAGGGAATATAGCAAAGGTATATGAATTCATTAATGCTATCAACATGGTAAATGCGAAATCCAGCATCTGGGATGTCATAACCCCATGCACCTGTGCAGGCTGGGGATACACAGGATGAAAAAACCAGCTTTGCAGAAAGGTGCTGGTGAGCAACCAGCTGAATAGCCATCTGCAGTTCCTCTTGCAGCAATGAGAGGTAGAGTTGTTCTGAGCAGACAGAGCAGGCAAGCAGCTGGGGCAGATGTGAGGGCCTGCACTGAGGACTGGGGGCAAGAGGTGCACCCTACAGGCTGGGGCTTCTTGGGGCAGGAAGATTGAGGATGAGAAAGAGTGTGAGTAGGGGAAAAGGAGGAAGTCTTGGGAGGAAAGAGAATTTAGGAAAGGATGAGAAAGAATACGGAAAACGGAAGGGATTCTGAATTGAAGTGATGATGAGAAATAGTTTGAGAGTTGGGCCACATTGCGAAACACATTTGGAGGCAGAAGGACTTGGGAGATAAAAAGTCACAGCTGGGAAGAAGTAGATGGGAGGGGAGAGTCAGGGCATGAGCATGCTGTGCTACACAAGCTTTTGGGTGAGAATGGGCAAGGATTACTGTGGTGCTTCTCTGCTGGCTCTAATCAGCTCTGACCTGGAAACAGAAATTTGCAGAGGCCTGGCCTTCCTCTCCCAGCAGCACAGCGTTTGCCTCACCGACATTCTCTTTTCGTCACTCAAAAGTATAAAATTTCAATTTTAGTTTCCAGACAAGAAGATAACAATTTTGCTGGCTTTCCATTTTAAAATCATCATTCCCCAAAACCATCTCCTCCTCTACTGTTTTTCTCCTCTTTTCCCAGTGTGAGATGGGGAAGCAGGCACAGGCTTCTGTCCCAGGGTGCAGCCTCAGCTGCTGGTTGTATTGTCCTGCTCCTACGTTGCACCGTCTCCTTTGCTCAAGTCCATTTCCAAATTTAGCCAGATAGATGAAGAAATAAATTGTAGACAAAGATCATTCCCGACTTGGCCAGCAGATGGCAATTACCGCTCTGGAAGAGATCCTTAGGTGGCCTTTGAAGTGTACAGAAACAGGAGTTTGCAGTAGATGAGTCTCCGTAATATTACTTTGAGTGCAAAAAATCTGGAATTTGAATTTGACTTCACCTTTTCTGTCATCTATTAACAGATCAGATATCGGAGCTTCTCAGTCTGTGAAATAAGTACTGTTATACATTAAGGAGAAAAGCACTTAATGTTGTTCTGAGTTGTTCACTCAGCAGTTAACTCTCTGCTATGCTGCCATAAACATGCAGTACAGGAATTTTTCGTCCCTTTTTAGAAATATTATAACATCTGTGTTGTTTCTGGGATGCTTCCTGTCACATCTAAAGGTCCTGACATGGACAGCTGAAATTAAAGAAAAATTTAATATATGTGTGTGTTTCCTATTGTTGTTACAGATCATGGGGAAACGAGCTGTTTAATTTCAGAAGGAGAAAGAGCAGAGCACGCAGGTACAGATAATACATGTAATAAATGACCAACTTCTGGAAGAGGTTAGCAGAGAAGGCTGTTGCAGGAAAATTATGTAAACTTGGGTTAGGTTCTTTGCTGAATAAGGAGAATGTTTCAGGGATGATGTAAAAAGCCAGCAAGGAAGCAAGTCAGTGCTATGGTTAGTGGACAAATATACTGACATTTCCCTTTCCCTTGCCTGAATTTCTCTTTCATTTTCACAGTGAAATGGTTCTGTACAATGTGGTATTTAAGGGAATGCTGTGAGTTTTTATGGCTCAGGAGGGTAACTCCCAATGTGGGGAGGAGGAAGGGTTAAGAAGGAAGTTCAAGCTGGCATTACAGTTTGGTTCCTGGCTGTCATGCTGACTGGGCCAGAAAGGAGTACAGAAGTCCTGAGTAAGTGTGGGGGAAAACATTTCTTAAATCATTCCCTTGTGACCTTTTTACCTCAAGAAGCATAAATAGGATATGAAGCAAGCTTTATCTAGCTTTGCATGGCTCAAAGTTTAGTTGCCCTGACATGAGATTGAGGGCTTCAGCTCCCTTCAGGGAGCAAAGAAGGAAAACTAGTGGGAAGAGGAACTTGGGGTCCTGTCAAATGGGCTGGTTTACACTTAAACACTTAATATTTCAGACTGACTGAAATACTATTTTTTACTTTCCAGTCACACTGATATGATCAAACTATAATGAGACAATGAATTCCTAATCTGAGAGTGTGATTAACAGTTTTTAATTCAAGGTCTTTTCCCAAACTATTGTAGACAGACCAGAAGTGTGCGATGTCCACCCTTGTATTTCTAGCATTAGCGGCCAGTGCTTTATGAAACCCCGAGTTAGAAGCCCTCTCACTATCAAAAAAAGAAAGAGCTTCCTTGAGTAAGAGAGAGTCTGTACCACCAGAAACAAGCCAGTCAAAGCGGAAGTCTGGAGGGGCTGTCTGGCCTCAGGCTTCAAAGGAAGCCCAGAATTTGCTGGTGGTGAATAGTTTAAGCAGACCGCAGGGACTATGTTCAAAAGTTAGTTTAAAAACAAACAAACCTGTAACTCTTACGTGTTCATGGGTAAAAAATTCCTGTACTAAGGCTGTGCCCCTTGCTTTAACACCAAAGTTTCTGAAAACTGTCGTTAGAAAACCATGTTATTAGGAAACAGCAAGGTAGACTCAGAAGGAATTTATCCAAGTAATTAGGAAGGCTGGTTTGGGAGTAAGAGACAGAAGAGACCCAAGGTGGTGAGAATGGGGTTAAACATGGGATCGGTACCCGGCAATTTGCTTGAGAAATCCAGACTTAGGAACACTGGGTCTATCTGCGTCAGCGAGTCTTTGAAATGCAGGAGATTGAGGTTGGACACAATCACAACAAATCGATGACTAACCAGAGAACAGAAATCAACCCACTGTTGACAATTAGTTCTTCCAGTTAATATCTCATACATATATTGCTCCCCAAAATGAGCTTGACATCCCATCTTTACAAGAAGCACACATCTTGGCTAGAAAAACTCAGAAATCTAGCTCTCCCACGTAACTGCTACATATCAAGAAAAGCAAAATGAGAAAAAACGGCAGTAAAATCCCCTTGTAGGTTACCCTGAAGTATCAGTGCTACTGTGAAAGCTGAAGTCAAACACAAGGCTGGGATTTTATGTTTGTGTCTGTAATTCCTGGCTACGATCAGAATCATTGCACAACCAGAAAACTGCTTTTCCCAACTGATAGCCTTGCAAAGTCATACTGGAAACACAAAATAGTGTGTACTTTGGCTGAGGTATTACCAGCCATAAAGATCTGGCAACTGCAGCTTGCTTAACAATTTTGCTAATTATATTTAAATTGGAGTGAATCAACCCTTTTAACACTGAATATAGAACAACTTTATATTTCCCAAGGAGAAAAGCAGATAGGAGATGCGATGTACTCAGATGAGCAAGATTTTAACGAGTGTCTCCATACTAAGATTTAACACCACTTTAACTATACCCATTTGTTAGGCTGATGCCAGTTATTAGACTGTGTAAGGTCAAAGATGGCCTGAAGTTAAAGCTCTGTAGTTACTCCCCAATAATTCATGTGTGAACAGAACTTAAAGCTCTTCAGTTATTCCACAACAATTTATATGTGAACAGTCTTGTATCAGAATAACTTTTTTCTTCTTGTTCAACTTTTTCCACATGCCCATGATTAATCATTAATTAATGAGAAAAATAAACCCTCTTCTATATGTGGATATACATCAGTATGTTTAAGAAAGGGACAGTCATTCTTTAGCTTCTGCTTTTCTACTGACTGGTGGCAGTACATCAGGTATCCTGCAGAAGTACAATTAGCAAAATGCATTATGATCAAAGGAACGACATAATTACAATGTCTGGGAACAAAGTGGGTCATAAAAGGTCAGGAAACATTATTTCTGTAAAAACAAGGGTCCTGGGTTATTTTTAAGATCATCTCCTATGTCAGTGGTGACTTTCTTAGTGAGAATACTAGGCATGTTTGGGTAGAGAAATCTGAGATGACTCAATGATTAATAATGCTATTCTCCATAGCAAATTTGCCTCAAATAGAAGAGTTGTACATCATCTAGTACACAGTTTTCATGCCCAGTCAGTAGCATTTTAGGTCTTATTAATTGTAAAATCCTGTTAGTACACAGTAGTATCCTGCAGTAAATTCCAGCAAAGTGAATTTTGGAACTATGATACTGCTGCTTGGGGATGATTACAAATCAGATTCCTAAGTGTTCAGGAATCATTCATGTGGTTTAAGTGGCTTGGGTTTATATAATTTTATTTCTTGTTTGGCCCAATTTGAGCACATGATCATTCCCTTAAAGGGTGGTACTCAGTGTACTATATTATTCAAACAGTTGGCAACTTCTTAAAGGTTTAGATGATCCTACTTGGAGAGCTTAGGGGAGTTGAAGGCTTTTAGTAAAAGAATTTAGGTGGAGTGTCATTTAATTTTAAATATTACTATCTCAGGGAAAATTTACTCTTAAGTAAGATGACCTTGATTTCACCCTGGTGAGAGAAGACTCACCTTTTTCTTTAAAGCGTTTGTAACTAAAATATAAGACACAGGCAGCCACCTAAACAGTTGGACATTTTATATACTGCATAATTCTGCCTGAAAACTGATACTGCATCTGTTGTGTCACATCTCTGCAATCACATGCTGTTGTAATGCAGAATCTTTTCATAGTCTTTCTTTTAAATAATTGGGAGGATCATTATGATGATAAAACAAATTGATTATTAATTTTATCCATCTTAGGGAATGCAATCCATGTTTCCCAGAGAGGAATCTAGTCTATTTGCATCTCTTGAGTTACCAAAAATTTTGTTTCAGAGGGATTGCAAACAGCACTTGGGAGTTACTGAATTTGGACAATACACATCGAGCTTTCAAGTACATGCTGCACTATGAGTGACCAGCTATTTGGTAGCCTAGTAGTCCTTGTAAGTGAGACTAGCCAGGGGTAGCATGTTGGCTTTCTCAACCCAAGCAATATGGGAGGTAATAATAGTTAGATTTAGGATTCCTTTATGAAATTGACTTGTGTGAATACATGCTATACTATAGATCCTTATTTTTCTGTATTAATTTATTTTTATTCTCTATCTAAAGTAAGGGTTATCCCATTAATCTGGTAGGGATGGATTTTTATCAGAATATAAATATAAAGTGCAGGGCCTATGTGTGTGCTTACTTTTGAACAAGTGGTATATTTTCACTCAGCCACTAAGTAAATATATATTTAGAGGAAGGGCATTGATACAGGATTTATTTAACTTAAAAATAAAATAATCCCTATCAATTCAAGGATTAACTTAATTCTGCTTTGGAAAGAGAGGAGATATTTGATGGTACTATCAAGAATTGTTATGTTTATTTCACAGAATACAGTTGTTTCAAATTGAATGAGGCATTTCCATATGCCTTTTTTGAAATCTGTTTTACCTGTGTTACTAGATATAGGATGAATTGTGTGTTAAATAATCTATCAACTGGAGAAAATTGAACCAGAAAGACTATGTAAATTTTGTTCTGAACTGACCTGCAAAGGATTGGATTTTTTGCTGTGGGATACCCAACTTTAAATTCAGGATTTCAGATAATAGTTAAGAAATAGATGTAGACCTAGCACAATCATTTAAAAAAAAAAAAATTGAGAAAAAAATTGCCTGTTACTCTTTCATGTATTAAAATAGCTCTTTGCGAGTAGAAAAGTAGAATGAAATGAAGCTCTTTGTGCCAGCTGCAAGGTAATATGCTGTATGACGTGATTTATCGTATATATAGTATGTCCTATATAGTTTAAGTATTTAAATGCAAATATGTACAACCTGAAAATATTTTTTGATATATTTAGCATCCTTATAGTACTCTTAAAATGTCAGATTTTTTTTAATGTTTGTATATCTCGGTACAAATCTGTTCCATTTGCAAAGGCAAGTAGACTTTCTACATGAAAGACTTTGTTTACAGTTTTCGTATGTCTTAATATTTGAATTGACTCATTTAGATACACAGTTTTGCTTATCTAGTAGTAAAATGCTGAGTGTTGTAAATCATATCTTGAAATGGGGCCACTAACACCTGCTAACCCTTGCTATAGCCTTTAATACAGAAGCACTTTCAAAGTGACAAAATGAAAATGATGATTAAAAAAGTTAATTTAACTTGGATAGAAATTAAAATTCTTAAAAAGCAAGCAAGCAAGATTAGTGTCACTTCTATTCCTGGTGCCTTGTTATTTAGGTAGTATTGGCAGAGGTACTAGCTCTTTGCTTTTTGGATTTTTTGCAACCTGAAAAGTCAATTGAGCAGCAACTGAACAGACAACCAAAATCTGCGACAACAATCGGATTTGGTTTATTTGATAAAACATTTGCTTCTCTGGTGCACCAAACTTTTGTTGAAAACAAAATTGAGTTCTTGAGACTGCAAAGGTGGTCTGGAAGATATTACATCTATGTAAACAAAGGAAGGAACTTTGAGGTGCTTAGATCCTATGATAATGGATGAAATATGAAATACTTGACCTGGATAGTGGTATCAAACCAAGCCTGAAGACAGCCTAAAACAATGGCTTGAAGCAGTTCCTGCTCATTTGAAAGAGATGTTAACTTTGAAGCTGTATGAGAATGTTGCCAACAGTGTTAGTTATTTCACTGCCAAGAAAGAGGTGAATGATCATGCTAGGACAATGTATTCATGCTTCCTCATTTAGCAATGGGATCAAAACAAATTCCATGTTTGGGGTCTGAATAAAAATTATCTTAAGATGTTCTTCAACTTACTATCCAAGGGTGGGATTAATTTCAGCAAATTTTAGGTGGCTAGAGTTCTCACATCTACATCTAAGCTAGTCATCTGGGCTCCTTTAATATCATTTATCTCATCATAAATGTTAATGTTCAAAGTAATTTGTCCCCTGGGATTCCATATTCCCTCCTGCCAATACTATGTAGATGACCAGCTCTGATCAGGTAGATGTTCGCGGCAGAGACAGTGACAAGGTAGGCTAGAGGAATCCTTCACTGAAAGACTGCAATCAAAAACTTAGCTTTGTGTGACTCGAGATTTGCAGGGGGCAGAGGGGTTTTATAGTTAATTTCTATCATTTTCTTTCACTTGCCTGCCTTTAATAACAGCAGTTATATGTTAACTACATCCCAGACTGTCAAGTCCCATCTACCCCACTACTCGAAGAAAAAACCCCAGCCTAATTTAATTTGTAAAGGAGCAGGACCTGAGCCATAATCCATGCTTTATGTGAACCTAAAAGAGGAATATTTTAAGAGAAGTCTGGAACTGTTGCTTTCAATAAACATAGGAGTGGGAATCAGACCTGTTGTTTACCCTCAGCTTCTCTAGTTAGACATTTAAGCTACACCATTTCCCTCTCATTCTGCTCGCCTTTTTGCTTTTGAAAGGACAAAAAAGAAAATTCTCTAGCTATTTGTGAAGTAGGAGGGAACCTATATCTTGACAACTGATAGCACTTTAGGAAACTTTTACTGTAGGTGTTACCAAATGCTAAACCTAAGGTTAGACACTCCCAACCCTCCCCACAGTAAACAAGCAAAATCTGTGCTTTTTATCTTTGGAAATGTGACTCACTTGCTTCAGCAGCGAGATACAGTCCCTGTACTTCATACGACTCAGCTGAAGCCCGGTCTGAAACATCAGTAGAACATCCTGTCTGGCTGAGAGATGCATAAACACTGCTTACTGAATGGGATTTAATCTAATGTTGATCTTCACGCAGTTGGTGATACCATATGTTTTTGTGTTTTAATCGTTATCCTGTTTATCTCATCTTTCTGACTTTAGGCCAAATCCTTCTGTTGAATAGGTGCATTATTAATCCTAGCTGACAACTAAACAACAAAAAGGCTTAATCATTAAGACCATGCATTAGTCTAAGTGGTCACATAATTTTGTGTTAGCCTCATGTCCTCTCTGTACAGTGCCTATCTTTCTTTGGTTTGCATCTATTGTACTGATTGTTGCAAACTTATGACAGTTAGACACTTTAATAAAGAACTTTTTTTTTTTTCCTGGATGATGGAGACATACCCTTTTCCTTGATTACAGTACAAATTCTAATCAGAAGAAGGAAGAATTAAACTCTCTGAACATGTACTCTTCAAACGTGGCATCCTATCCACTTTACCTTTGCAGAATATTACAAAATTTTGAAATGCTCTACAAATAAAATGATTTATGGAAAAAGCTGTCTTGGTGGGTCACTAACAGCATACTTCAACTATATAGGTAAACTTTTTTAAAGTAGTTGGCACCCAAAACATTCCTTATGGTCAAAGAAAGTTCTGCATGTGAGGGCTACTGAAGTATCGGTTGATTTTCAGTAGCTTGTGAGAAAGTGAGTGAATATTTAATAGGGAGTTGGCCAGAATTTCAGATAGTGTTGCAGAAGATGCCATTTCCTGGTCTGTGGCTTTTGAGAGCCCACAAATGACAGGGCAAATTCCTCCTTTGGCACCGGTGTTTTATATATTGATCCTAAAATAGGCATAACCTAAGTACTACCATAGCAGATGTCTGTCACTAGCATTGTCTTTTGCATGCACAATTGCTGTTCATTTGTTTTATCAGCTGTAAGATATTAATAAAACATGTAAAATAAGTAAATTACTATAAAGAGGAACAAATACTAGACAAAACTAAGTTGTTACTCACATCACATTTCTCATCTTATCCATTCTCCACTGATTTTTTCACTTTCCTCTCTGTTTTGGTGTTGGGTTTATGGGTTTTTTTCCTTGCTCTTAACAACAATTTAGCTGAAATAGATATAGTTACCTGTATACAAGTCTGTAATCTCTTTATTTTCTGTCAATTCTCTCATGTCTGTCTTCCTTCTTTTTCCCTATCTTTTAGAACTATTTTTCTTGTGATCATGCAGGGCTCAAATAACAGAGCCACAAGGGTGCCTTTCCTTTTACGTATTTTTCCAGAGTTAGTATTTTTCTATTTCAAATAGTCTTTTTTTTTTTTTTTTAATTCTTTGATAGCAAGAATTTAAATGCCCATGTTTTTATTGTGGATTATTTGGGTTACAAAAACTTTGAAATCAAACTGAAGTCAAACCTGCCCATATTGTGTTTGCAAAGTATATTTTCTACGGAAGGTGGGGACTGAAAATTATCTGACTATGAAGAGTAAGCCTTTATTGTTCTTGTTCTTGTTCTTGGAAACTACCAGGGAAATAGTTGAGATCTCAAGAGACCTCTCTTGAAAGGGAAGAGACTTAGTTCTTGACAGGAGCAGAGTGTACCAAAGAGCAAAGAGGTACAAAGTTTCCTTAGATATCTACTTAAGGCCTGTAAAGGAAGGCCCCATGTGCCCTAATTTTTTGATAATACAAACTTTTTTTTCAGTTTAGATAAATAGCAATAGGACAATAAGATACAGAATACTGAAGGAACATGCAGAATAGTCGCAGCCATCAAATTTATAAAAATTGTATGTAGTGGAGAATCAGATTTCGTGAATCTGTTCCCAACAAAGTGAGGAGAAAGGGAAAATAGTTATTTCATACTAATCAGGGGATAAGAAACACTTAACAACTGGAAAACAATCTATTTTAAAAAAACCCCAGAAGCAAAAGTTGCACACAGTATGTTCACAATGTTGGGTTTTTTTTAAAAACACATCCTTAATCTTAAAAAGTGGGGGGACTCATTGCAGTGTTTATGGGAAACAGGGAAATGAAACTGCAGTACATAAATATTATGTTGAAAAACGTGGAGAAGGAATTAGTCTTGTGCTTAACTGAACACTGTCCAAAACAAAAAAAAAATACATGGTTCTTTCCTTAAACTGATTTGACTATCTATCATAAAGTTCACCATTCAGGAAGGTAGTTGGAGTCTAACTCAAAGTTAGAAACATATTTAAGTGTTTGCAGGACTGGGCCCCTTCTGGTCAGTCATATTAAGATCCAATCTTGGATTTTGCCCTTGTTTATTCCTATGCAACCGAAAGTTTAATTAAGTTAATCATTGCTGGCAAAGGTAATGAAGATTGAATCTGGTTCCAGAAAAGGTTCACTCTGTCATAACTGTTCAAAAATGTTACATTGTGGCAGGTGAAGCTTGATTTATTGTCAGAAAGCTCAATAGGATTGGACAACAGCCTCTAGACAAAGACTTGCTGGAGAATGCGAAGTGTTAACTTTTGCATGTTAAATTGCTTACAAAATATTCTGAGCACATTTAAGCTTATGATAGGCTTGGGATTTTTCATAAGCATTAAAACTTGTTCCTTGGAGGGAACAGATGTGTTTTTCAATGGTCGGCCAAAAGTTCTTGCTTTGCTCTGACGATTATTATGTATTTCATACAGCTATATTGTGTTTTGTTACGGGCTTTTATTTTTTCCGTATTCTACTGCTGTTGTATGTAACGCTTCTGAGTTTAACTTAGATGGGCATAGGTAACAAGACAAAGGGAGTACACAGCAAGATTAGTGCATCTATAAAATGCACTTCATTATTATCATAAACGTATGTTAACTTTTTTTTTAAAAAAACTAACATTTTAAAACAAATTGGAGGACACTAAACATGCAAAATTAAAAATCTGAAGGTCAATTAGTTCTAAAAGCCAGGCATTCTTAAGTTTACATCCATTCAATGTGCATTATTACACAGGCTTTCACTACGTCATTATATGGTTTTCTTTCTTTAGCTGCTACTTTTCATGTGGAGAGTGACTGAGTCATTTGTGCCGAACAAGGCATGGTCTTAGGAATCTGTGCTTTACTTTGGACCAAGTTTTGTTTCCCCATGTGGCCACTGGTAGGTAGAAGGGAGAAGGTGATTCAGGGTCAAAAAAAGGAAGAGGGTTTAACAGGCAGGAAGGGGAGTTGGGTGGTGCAACTGACACAGCAGTACCAGCTCAGGTTCTGAGGGAAGGAATGGGGGTGGCTTACGAATGCAAGAGCTCTCCAGGTCTCATGGGGAAGGACAAAGTATCCAGATTTCATCTGCTGATTTTCTTTCAAGAAGGTCCTCTTCCTCATCAGGCCCAAGCTGCTTCAAACATAAGTAGCTGCCAAACACAGGAACAGATGTGCAGCTGAGAGTTTGAAAGTAGAATCACTGGTCAAAAAGCTTGTCATTTAACACTCCTGACCTCAGCTTTCCCTATCCTCACACGTTGCTGGCGGTGGGGAGGAAAGGTCAAGAGTTGATGCCTCTGTGCAAGTAGGAAACATTTCATGAGGTGTGTAAGTGCAGTGTCTTCGTTAAAAAAAAAATAAAAATAATGAGACAACTGGGGAGAAACGGTTTCACCACAGTCACCCCTGGCAAAGTGCTAAGGGAGGCCCAAGGGGAGGCGGAGAGCTGCCCGGGAGAGCAGCTCCCTGAGGACGGCGGATGTCCTGAGGGCCCCGGAGCGGCGCGTCTCCGTACCGGGGCTGACAGCCCAGACCCCGGGCCCTCCCCTGGGGAGTGAGAGCGGGCGATGAAGAACTCCCGGGGGCCGGAGAGCGCCGGGCAGCGCCGAGCAAAGGCCGTGAGGGGAGAGCAACGGCTGTCAACGGGCGCAGGCGGGGCGGGGGGGTGGTGGTGGTGTAAGGCGCGGAGCCGCACCCCTCCCTCAGCGTTTTGGGGTGTTTTTTCTTCACTTGGTGGTTGTTAGCGAGCCACCGGGGAGGGAGATTCCAAGCCTTTTCCCTCCGTTCGCGGGCAGCCGCAGCAGGACGCTGCCGGGTGGTACTGCCCTGCCTCACGGGGAACCGACGCGGCCCGGGAGGGAGCGGGGCCAGGGGCTTGTTTACGGTTCTCCGTCCCCGCCGAGGGCAACGCGCGCGCTACCTGTGTGAGGAGGCTTGAGGCACTCGCCTTCCCGCCCAGCGCGAGCGGCGGCCGTTAACTGCTGACTTCCAGCCGCGCGGCGACCCCCACCCCCTTCCCTTTCCCCTCCCCGAG
>KZ505657.1:79278-127097 GCA_002844005.1 Limosa lapponica baueri
CGGCGGCCGTTAACTGCTGACTTCCAGCCGCGCGGCTTCCCCCCCCCGCCTCCCTCCCCTCAGCCAATCGGCGCGGAGGAAAGCCCTCGTGCCGCTGACGCCCCCACGGGAGCCCCCCTTTTAAAATAACGCGGCGGCGGCGGGTCACCCCTCGGCGCGCGGCGCGGCGGGAAGAGTGAAGGGAGGGGGGGCGGGCGCGAGCGAGCGGCGGGGCGGCCCCGCGCGCGCAGGCAGACCGACCTACCGATCGACCGACCGACAGACAGACAAACAAACAGACTGAGCGGCGTAGGATGCCCGCTGCTCCCCCGGCGAGGGGCTGAGGCGGGCGCGGGGGCCGAGAGGTCGCCAGGAGGAGGAAGACGGGAGCGGCTCCGCGGCGCGGCTGAGGATGGCGCCGGTGAGCGAGCAGCCGGCGCCGCAGGGCGCGGGGGACCCCCCCCACGCCGCCGCCACCCCCCTGCCCGACCCGCCGGTGGAGGAGCCGCGGCGGGAGAACGGCGGCGAATGGTGCCCCGGGAGCGGCAATCCGGTGGCGCCAAGCGGCGAGAGCGGGGCCCAGCCCCGGGCGGCGACGGAGGCCCCCGGGAGCGCGGCGGCCGAGCCCCCCGAGGGCGGCTGGGGCTGGGTGGTGATGCTGGCCGCCATGTGGTGCAACGGCGCCGTCTTCGGCATCCAGAACTCGTGCGGGGTCCTCTTCGTCTCCATGCTCCAGCTCTTCGACGACGGCGAGGACAAGCAGCTGGCGTTTAAAACAGGTGAGGGGTGGCGAGGGAAAGGGGGTCGGGGGTGGCTTCTTGCCCGCCCCATCGCCACCCGGCTGTCAGTGTCCGAGACCCCCGCGGGAGGTGCGGGCCGGAGCCTGCCCCGCCGCCGCCAACACGTGGGACTGGGCTGAGGGACTCGGGAACAGTCCTTTCATCGAGGCAAAGAGAAGCTCCTCTCTCGTCTCTGGAAGGGGGTGAGGGGTGGGAGGGGGTCTGCGCTCGCAGCCGTGCCCCAGGGGGCGGGCTTGGGGCAGCAAGCTCCTGGGACATCGGGGGAGAAGCTGCGGGGAAAGAAGCAGGTGTATTCTGACTCCTTCCACAGCAGGGTTTTTAGGCACCTCTTATCGTGCGTTACGGGGAAAAATGCCTACTGCTGGTCCCAGAAGGTTTTATTCCTCTGCCCCCGTTAGCCTAATGATTAGTCAAAATGATTAATTAGGTGGGGTATAGTGGCACTTAAAATATGTGAAGAATGGGCTTAGCAGTTGCCAAAACCAGCATTTTGATGTGCAGATTTACTGCTGTTACCAGTATCCCCAAACTCACCAGTGAAGTTAATGATGTTTACTGAACTCTAAAGACACAACAGTACCATCACAATCAAATCCCCAATCTGTCGTTACCAATCTAAGTCATTCTAGACACACCAAAGTTAATTAATTCAAAGGTGAACTTTTATTTTATTTTATGTAAGTTCTCTTTGGAAAGCGTCTCATGCTTTGACTTTGTAAGTTGAGGAAATGCAGTAATAACAATTTATAATAACAAAAACGAATTAATAATTATAACTTAGTAAATAATAATAAAGTTGGCTTTATTTAAATGGTAGCTTACATATCAAAATTAAATATTAAATAAACAAACACTGTCTTTTATGGTTTTGTTCCTCACTAAAAAAAGGTGTTCTAGCTACATAGCTCTGCAGAGGCATAAGCATTCTAGGAAACTTTCTCAGTGCACTGGTGTTACAGACTTTTAAAAGGGTTTTGAAATTTATGTTTTCCTTAATACTGGGATAAGTGGGCCTAAAGTTGAGATGTAGGAGACAATGAAGCTAATTTTCATCCTGTCAATAACAATGTTTTTGTCTGAAGTAGAAACACCAAGGCAGGTGTTTAGACTGAAGAATCCTGGAAAACTGTGGTGGAGCATTTAGCAGTGTGCTCTCCAGCATTTGAACTGTTTGTTTGTGGTGATATACAAGGTGTGTTCTCGAGAGAGAAAGATAGGAAGCTATGTATGTCTACACATCAGGCGTGGCAGTGCCCGTTTCACTGAAGGGAAACGCACATCCAGAAGTAGGTACCTAGGCTCCTTAACCTGTGCAGGAGAGGAATGAGGTTGTTCAGAGGAGGTGCTGGGAACACTTGTGTGCCGATCTGGGAGGCTGTTGGCCAGTCAGAAATGTAGAAACACATGGGTGGTTGATACTCTCTCTGCTCATGGTACAGTGGTGTAATTGCTTTTTCAGGGATTTGGTTCTCTAGTAACGATCTTTCAAAATTTCAAAAAAAATTTACTTTTAGGTAATAGTACAGTAGTCAAAATAATCAACAAGAGGAGGATTGAAATTATTATCTCTTCCCTTCCAGAAGAGTAATTGCACCACTGGTGTTAAAGTGAAGTGAGATTGCGGGTGTGCTCCACCCATGTTTTTGAAAATTTGCCCAACTGCAGAAAAGAGTGGGGGTAAAAAAATGGAACCTGGCTTTAGAGCCTAGTTGTTTTGCATCCCGCTTAGAAGAGCAGGAAATATTCTGAGTCCTGGATGCAGCCAGTACCTCCTGCAACAATTTTTTCTTTTTTTTTATTTTATTAAAAAAAAAAAAGCTACAGCTGCATTTTGTTTTGCTGTCAGATGTGCTCTGTTTTGGGTAATGCAGAAGACACTCATTTTGCCTTTTAAAATCCGAATAGGTTTAAGTTGGAGGAAATAGCATGAGACAGCTGCATGGACTAGATGATTTGTGTGGATGTGAAGGAGGAGGACTGCAAATACGAAAGTGCCTCCCCTAAATAGCAGAACTGCAGATAAAAGGTTGACCTTCCTTTTAATGCCTGAAAGTACCCTAATGAGTCTGGGCGCCATAAGGGCTAAGCAGCAGCTATCAAACAGGACTTTTTTTCTTAATGTTGAACTTCATCACCTAGAAACTATGTGTGCTATTTTTTTATCTTGTTGAAGATAGGACCAAGAATGAACTGAACTAAAATTCTGATACAGTATTGCCATGAAGAGGGGCTATGATCAGAAGTGGCAAATTGCACTTAGCATAGCTCTTATTAAATGCTGATGCATTAGCTGGCATGCTATAGAAAGAAAAAGAATGACTAATCAGAAAGTCAGTATGATTTTAGTGTTAGAGAAAACCCCAGCCTGATCACTCCCATGGTATTGATTATAATACTTAATCTGGGTAGTCTCTTGTGGTTGGACTGATTGCGACTCAAAAGTGACAGTGGAAACTGAGTTTGAGTCACATTTAATGAATTTGAAAACTGGGATTTGTAATGAAATTTTCCTTGCTCTGTGGTTTTGCTTTGGAATACAAAGTTAAATATTCTAATCCTTCTGAAAAAAATTTCTTTAAAATCTGAAATGTTAATTTTTGAGAGGCATGAATATTCCAGATAATCTCTTGTGGGACCCCAGGTGCCTGTGGGATCTTACAGTTGATCCAGAGTACCACAGAATCCAACTTTTTTTAATTGCGAGATTATTTAGCTGTTTCCAGAAGCATATGTGTTGCCAGAGGTTTTTGTGTGCCTGCTCTTTTGGGACAAGCCAGTAGTTGTCTCTTGCCTGGTGTTTTCCTCAAAAAGAGGAATTAAGTAGACTATAGTACATGCTGTTTTTGTTAAAAACATTTTGTAATCTCTTAGTAATTCATGCCTATCTCTTTGTAAGGCAAAATGGGAGGGAATTAAGTAATCATAGTATGTGCTATTTTTGTTATTTTTAGTAGATGGATGGATATTTATCAGTATGAAAGGCAAAATGGGGGGCAGAAGGGAGGAGGATGTAGCCAAGAAGTAGCTCGTGTCGCTGTCACGGTCTTGCAGATAAGGAGGGGAAGGAACCAAAAATACAGGCAAAGCAGCAAGGCTTCCTCCAAAATGCAGCATCAGCACTAGATAAATAAGATGAATAACTATAACATGTTGCAGGATTTAGGAGTGTTAATTGAAAAACTTGTGCTGTGGGTTATAGAGGCTTCTCAAATTTCTTCAAGGGTCTTCTAATAATTCAAACCTTTTATGAAAAATCTTGAATGTAACTAATATATAATATTTTGGTATTCATATTGGTAAAAAGCTCGCTTGTTTGCTTATGTGGAGCACTATATAAGCATTTCCATTGTTTCCTTGTGTAGCCAGCTTTTTGTTCAAAAGCTAATGGGTGCACAACTACAGAAGAGGAAAAGCCCCCATTGTAAGTCTAAAACTTCTAGAAAGATGTGCCTGAAGTCTCAGGAAACTGCCATGTCCATTGTTTGTAGTTCATTGTGTTTGAGGAACGAGTTGAGTGGAAAAACACAATGGCAATGAAATATGGGAGGCTCTTAGTCCTTGGAAATAGGGCAGACCTAGTAGGCCTCTAGCGTTCAAATGCAATTGTAGTCTGATCGTCCTTGAAGGGAAAGGATCGGGCCCCGGGGCTAGTCTGGCCTCTGGCAGGAGGAGTATTTGGTTCCTTTCCCTGTTGGCATTGGCACAGAGGCAAGTGGAGCTCTGAGCCAACTCCTGTGTTATCTTGGTTAGAGATCTGACATGTGAGCCCATCTAGTCCTGTGTTATGCTCTCATGATAGATGATATGTAGGTTTTTGTGTGTGTAGATACACATACCTGCTTTCAAAAGGTAAATAAATGCAAAGATACTAGTGGCAACGGAGAAAAAAAACTGAGTTTTATTTAAAAAGGTAGACAAAAATACTAGTTCTACTAGCTTAATTACTTCTCTTTCTATGACTTCTAATTCTGCTTCTGTAACACCACTGGATTATTCTCTGCATGTTTGTTCATCTTCACTTGTACAAATAGCCCTGCACAGTGAGAATATACTGTTATTACTGTTCTGCATCCTCATGTTTGTTTTGTGTTAGCAAGTGTTAATAGAAACAGTGCATCAGCTGGCTTGAACTGGTTATCCGTGTGCTTGTATGTATCTGTCTTGTTTTGGCTTTGTAAGGTGAAGCCTCTGGTGATACATCTGGATGTCAGGATGATTGGTAATTCATTGAGCTGGCTTAACACCGTCAGCACCATTGGGACTGTTGGAGCTGGATTGGTGTGGGTCTGGTAGGGCAGGGAGGAGAATTCTGCCTTTGCTGTCATACCCAGGCCATAGCTCAGATACTGTGAAAATCGTGTTGGATGACTAGGGACCTACAGGTGCTGAGAGCAAGAGAACCAGTACCATATATGGTAACTTAATTTTGCTGGGTAGGGCTGGCTTTTTAATTTAATAGGACAGTTTGAAGTTGAAGGCTTTCCTTTACTTTTTCCTTGAGTCTTTTGCTATCTTCCTGAGCTTTGCTTCAGAGATAACAAAACTGCTGATGGTGTTTTTATCCAAGACTTTGTTCTCTAACTGTCCTTCAGAACCACACTTTCATCTCTAATTCTATGGGATGTGGTTTCCAGTAAATTGGGAAGCTTGGCGAGCTGGAGCTATGTCACAAGGCTTATGAGAGAGCCGTTGACTTATTTCTTCTTAAAAAGAGAGAGGAAAAACAAAATCAAATTTGAAGCATAGAAGTTTTGAGAGCACACAGCTGTAATTTGTGTGAGGTACAAGAAAGTACACTACTCTGTGGCAGTTTGGTCAATAATTACTATGTTGCAATGAAGGACGTAGTTCCACCAAAACTTGGACAGATGGATATTGGTGCTGCTGTAGTCTGCCTTCCTTCCCATGCTTGTGTGGCCATTGAAACCAGTGCAGGGAACCAGCAACGGGAGCAGATTGGCGGAAAACTAACCTGATGTAAAAGAAAGCATTCATTTTGTTCAGCTGCAGTCGTACTTTTGTATTCTTTTGACCTGGCTTTGTGATTATAAATATGTATGTAAATGAAGTCTCATGAGTAGTTGAAATTATAACTGGGTCAAACTGGAAAGCTGAAAGTAGTTTTAGTGTGCTGTCTCTTTTTAAGACAGAACAGTTAATAGCACTACAGTTTATGCATATACATATATATCTCTGTGCCTCCAGCTCTGGAGAATTTCTCTTGTGCTCTTGATAACTCGTTTGCAGACTGATTAGCCTTGTGCCTGCTAGTTAGGTTGTTGTCTTGTGTTTTTCATCTTGTTGGAATTCACATTGGTTAGATCTCTTCCTGTTCCAACGGCAGATTAGCTTGCAACAAGTTCCTTAATTAGGAAGAATAATCTTCCTAATGTGTCTGAAAGCTAGTTACTAGTTATTTGCGGGTTTCTTTAGAGGTAGTCCTTCAATTTCACAGGGATGAAACATTGTTATAAAATTCTAAAGACTGCTCTGCCCCAACTTCACATGCCTTGAGTTACGTGCTTTTCTGTGCTGCCTTCCAGACAAAACAGAATAGTCTAAAATAATCTCCTTCAACCAAACCCACCTAAATACAAAGTTTTCACTGTACTTCATTCATGAAGTGAAAAGTTGGATGACAGCAAAATGTTACTGAATGTCCTGCAGTTATTTGCTCTTAGTGGAACCTTATCGGCAGAGATGACTTTCTCTTAAAGCTGTTACATTGTTACAATGCTAAGAAGCTAAGTGTAGTTTAGTGCCTGCCTTTAGCTATGCTAATCCAGTTACATGCATCAACGTAATGAAAGAGTTCTTAAACTTGAGGTTAATATAGTTTAAAACGTATTTTAAAAAAATGCAAGTGTAAAAACAAAACTTTATTTTGGCTTTTTATTTATAAGAGAAATGGCTTGTTTGGTTCTTAAGATAGTGTTAAAACCGTGTTCTGGTCTCATCCTTAAATGACAATTTCTAAAGGGTGTTTGTAAACTCTTTGTATTGAGTGCTCTCATTTCCAGTCCAAATAAGCAGCAGTGTCATGTGGTTACTGTTCTGCAGGTGGACGTAGACTCAAACTTAGTTTGATTTCCAAGTAGCAGAAGAAACTTTTTTGTCCTTCATTTTTAAGATAATTTAGATGGCTTGCTGCTTGCAGACAAAGTGGCTTGGGACTGGTGTGTGTGTGTATATATAATCTCATGCATGTGTCTCCTTATGTCTTTTCCTTGGATAGTTCTTTGTGGTCATAATAGTTTTGTTCTATGCAGAACACTCTTCATACTCTGTTAAAGCTATTTCTTTATCATTGTCTTTGATGCTTCTCTTAACCTCGTGTAATATAGAGAAGAAAGGTACTGTGTGTGATTCCGAAAGTCACTCTGCTGTTTATGGCACAACATGATGTACTATGATGACATTGTGATATCTCATTTGCATTATTTACGTAACAATGTTTTTCTTGCTGCTTTTTATCAGTACCTTCATTCAGTGGAATTTAGTTGACTTTAAAGTTTGCCATTGTGCATTGCTCCTTGCTTTTCAACTTCTTGTTTAATTGGTCTCTGTAGTCTGTTCAATGTCTTCTAATTGATCCATTTTGGCTACCATTCCTTGAGGGTCCTCAAATCCCTTCCTGATTTTTGAGTTAGCCTAAAAAACTGCTGTCTAAAGAGGAAGTTAGCAAGATGTATATGTCTATTAATAGACCCTCTTCTTAGGCTTAGCAAGATGTACCGGTGCTTTGTGCTGTTTGCCTATTCATAAAGAAGATTTATTCTTTACACTTAGTCTGCTTTACCTCCAGACACTTTAAGTTTCCTGATAATATTCTATCTCTCTTCTTATGATTTGATTTCTTTAGCCTCTTGAGAGGGGTGTTGTTGAGGACCAACTTGAAGTTTAAATGTTACTGGTCTCTTCCTTTTATTCAGTTACTAGTTTTGCATGAAGAAATGTAGTAGACTGTTCTCAAACTATCATAGCATAATTTGTCTACTTATTCTTTTAGCCAGTTTGAGTTAATTCAGTAATTACAGATAATAACAAAATGGCTAAGGTTGTAGCCTCTCTGCTTGGAGCAACGTCTACTAGAGCAGACTGTTGAGGACATCGCCCAGTTGGGTTTTGACCATCTCCAAGGATGGAGACTCCACAGCCTCTGTGGGTGACCTGTGTCAGTGTTAGACCATCCTCACAATCAAAAAGATATTTCTTGCATTTAAATGGAATATCCTGTATTTCAATTTGTGCCCATTGCTTCTTGTTCCTTTCACTGAATACCATTGAGAAGTCAGCCTTCTTTTTTTTTTTTTTTTAACTTCATCTCTCAGGTATTTCTGCACACTTACAGGATTCCCCCCGGCCTTTTCTTGAGTAGCTGCTTTCAGCCTCTCTTCATATGTCAGATGCTTCAATTCTTTGATCATCTTTGCAGCCCTTTGTTGGATTCACAGTAATAAGCAGACTACCAGCTCCTCCTTCAGCATAGTTGGGGGTTCAGACTCTTGAAGCTTCAGGGTCTCAGAGAAGATCAAGTGAATCTGTTTCTTGCCATCTCCAATGCTGTGCGGCATGCTGCCACACTTCCTTCACTTGGTAACACGTACACTCTACCAGCACACACCTCCTGCAGGTAAGTAGTCTGGTTCCTGCTGCCTCAGTGAGGGAACCCAGACCTTCTCAGATGCATCCTCCCTTGGGAGCATTGTCTGGGTTGGAACCTATGGTGTGACAGGAACGGTTACTCCACTGGGGTGGAGCTGGGGTCTGTGTCGTGTGGCACCACCACTGCTGAGCAAGTGTTAGCTCTTCTGAGAAGAGCTGCTGGCCCTCTTTGGTGTGCCCTGCTGTTGGCTGGTTGCTGTGCAAAATGCTTTGTCTGGCTGCCTCAGCTGTGCGGTGGGAGCTGTGCCTAATATTAGGCAATGATATTAGTATGTGGGCCAGACCCTTTCATAATATGAGGGTTTAACAGTTGTATGAAATGTACTGTTTTCTAAATTTTAGATAGATATTATTTGCTATTTGAAGAGCCATATGCAGATATTCTTAACTAAGGAACTGAGCGGCAGTTCCGGTTTAGTTGTAGAATTGTTATACTTTTGGAAACTAGCCTAATCTGTATTTCAGTTCCTCGTTTCTAGATTTATGGATTAATATATTAATACTTATAAAACATTTGGAAATAGGTATAAGTATTTGATCAGTCACATGAAAGCATCTTTAGTTTGCTAAATATTAAGAAAATTTTGTAACTGGAACTCTTGATATTTTCTAGCCGTTTACTTTTAAAGAAAACTTGTGTAAAAAAAAAAAAACACCACACCAAAAACCAACTAAACAAACAGTTCTTCAGTTCTTCAGTTTGGTTTTCAGAAACACCTATATAAATCTTAGTCTGTTTTTTTAAGACAACTTTCCAAATCTTTATGTAAAGTAACACCATCATGAGGAAGAGAAGGGTTTGTTGGTCTGAATATAAATAGAGTCCTACACCTCAAAGATTGTGTTTTGAAATGAGAGGAATATTCATAAAATTCTAATTTATATTGCTGTGTGTTGCTACGGAAAACAAGGATTTTCAATAAACATTGCTCTGTAATGCTTAGCAAGTAATTGCCCAATTTGAAATTCCTTCTGCTCCATGAACTACAAGGAAGAAGATGTACTGATTACTTGCATCCAAGCTAATGTAGCACTGATAATATAACTGCTTTGTTTTACAATACTCGTTATGGCAGAAGGAATAATATAGTTTCTTTCTTATATTTTTCACAAATTTTTTAATCTTTTGTTTTGTGAACTCACACGGTTAATGCAGCCTTGGTCTGCTGCAGTTTAATCTTCAGCAAATATGTACAGAAAGGATAATTCTATGAGAAAACATTCCCTTGTGATCTTACATTATCTGTTTTACTTCTAGAAATCTAATTTATTACAATAATAGCAGGTCTGTTTTATATCCTGATGTTAATTTTCATGGGAACTGGATAGGAATGACTTTTTCTAATAGCTAAGTTAGAGTAGCAGCACTTTAGCAAGGATGGGACTAATTTAAAAAACATCAGTGTTAGTTCCCACAGACAGGAAGGGATTACTGGGATGTTGAGCCCAGCCTCTTGCTGTTATCAGCAGCATGTCTATAATCCCATGGAACATGGTCACCCTTAGATGGTGGGGTTATATTGGGACTGCAAGTTGTAAAGCAACTTTCTTGTTGCCTTTTTGTGATAATAAGCAGAAGTAGTGAATACTTTTGGCTGTGTATCTTCTGCAGTGTGCTTTCTTTAGTAGAGTTGTACTCTATATGCTCAAAGTACATCAGAACAGTGTTTTCTTTTGCATTTTTAAGAACAAGGGATACAACATGCTAGCTATTAATTTAATTCCCTTAATCTCTAACTATTCTCCTTGTGCAAATGACTTGTAAAATGGGCAATGAGGATTGTATTCTGGCTCATGGTCTAGGTTTTAGCCATTTTTTCAAGATGCTTCAATAATAAGGTTCCAAATAGAAAATACCTTGGGTAAGTACCCCAAAAATCTTTCTAGTTCATTGTATGTTGACAACATAGTTGACAGATTTAAAAAAAAATTAATAATTTTAACTCTATTTTGTCAATGCTGTAACTCTGAGCAAAGATAAAACAGTATGGTAGAATGTCCAAAATAAACTGTCATCTTTAGGCTTTCTGCTTCTGCATTCTAGAAGGAATGAACAGTCCTTTCTCTTGGAATAAAACACAGCTATGATAGTTGCAAGTTCATTATATGATGACCAGGAATAGTGTTCTTGGGTACAAGGTAAGAAAGCTGCTGTTTTGGAAAAGAAGAAAAAAAAAATCTTAGCTATAACACCAAAAAGGGATTATTCTAATTAGAGAATTCCTAGTTTGGGCTCTTACTGTACTGTGTTAAATGCTTAAGAGCCAAAGAATTCAAGAAGAAAAGAGAATATTAGTATTTGTTAATAAGTGATCCTTAGTGAATGTTGAGATGGGCCATATCTTTGGAGGCTTTTGTCTGTGCTGTCTCTGGTATTGGCACTCCAGAGTTCCCTGTTGTCCTTGAACTGGCTGTTGTGACTCTGCTCTGTTTATTTTCTATATCCAGACAGGTACTATCTGGATGTCTCCTAAGGAGCAGCTTAATTTGCTCTAGACTGGAGTCTGGGTGGCAGCTGAGCAACATACATAAGGAATAGCTGAACAACAGGAACACTGGTGTAAAACAGAAACCGATTTGGTTTGCCCAAGGAGACCTTTATCTCCTGTTGAAAGAATCAGAAGTACTGGGTGTTCTTGGGCCACACAGCCAGAGCTTACTTGGACAGTAACCTGATTCTGTGTTATAATTAAACATGCTGGGATTGGAATAATCTCAGTGGGTTACATAGGTGAGACTGAAAGCCTATTTATTTGTCAGTTTGCTCCATGTTAAGTGCATACTGTAGTAGTTCGAGTGTTTTGAACTGGTTAACATCAGCTACTGTATAACGCTGCTTATTTATTTGAGAGGAAAGAAGGTGTGGTAATGGCACTCTACCTAAAGATGCTATAACCTCAAAGCAAGTGAGATTAAAATCAAGGACTTAAACTGTGGTGCATATTTTGGACGTGTCAGTGTATGTGTCATGGTTCAAAGTAACAGCCTTCTCAAAGTCCATGTAGTGTTGCTAGATAATATTTTTTTCAAATCATGAGTGTACAATTTATATGATGACTTTTGGGTTCTCCTTCAATTCATTTGCAAAATTCATTTGCCTGTGGCCCCTTGAGTTCATTGGTTTAAGTTGTCCTGTGTGACAAAACTGAAGGTATGTACTTTAAAGAAAGCCTTTATGGCTTTGGCACATAAAAGCTAATTTGAAATCGCCCTTTGTTCTTTTATACCTTCAAATAATTTCCTACCTTTGAAATATTTATGTAGCTTAGGCTCTTCAAAACCCAACATTGCATTCCAAACTTGAAAGAAATTAGAACTCTCAATTTATGATTTCTGACACTGCTGGGTGCAGGCAGTGATCTAGAAAATTAAATCAACACTAGGAAGTTTTCTGGAAGCTTAAATAAAATGTGCAGGCTTGAGATGTATTTTCTAATCCTATCAGAGTAACCCCATTTTTTTTACAAATTGAAGCATAGAGCATTAACAGCTTTTTACACCTCTCTACATATCAAAGTATTTTGTTCATAGTGCAGAAGTTTAATGAACATTTAGTTTCATGTAGTGAAATCACTGACCCTTGAAGGTGTCTGGGGGAATGGGGACAGATTGGGTAGCTTAGTGGGAAGGCTTAAGTAGAACTGCACAAAATGAGTATGGACAACGTTATTTTTTGTATGCACAGTCAGAAGTTTAGTCAGCATGACCCGACTCTGGTGTTCTGGATTTTTATTGTTTTTCCTAATATTAGGCAACCGTATTAGTATGTTGCCTGCAACTCACGCTACCTAAGAGTTGTAAAACTGATTTGCCTATGCAAGTATTTTCAAGAAATGGGACAAAATGCTTTCGTAAGTGTCTAACTTCAAATAGTGTTAATCCTGAAATGAACACTGTTCAGTCATTTGTTTTTCAGAGTGTTATAATACATTTAATTTACTATTAATGTATGTTATATGATAGAACATCTCTACATCAAATTCTATGACAAAACAACTGTATACTGTATTTTTTTATTTGAATATTTTTCTTTTTTAGCAATTGGTAAAATTATTTTAAAATAATCTATCTGTATTTACTAAGGATAATTGTATTGGGAAAATACAGGTAGGGACAGGCATATACCCTACAAACTACTCTGCTTGTTCTTTGGGATACACAGTCATGGCTGCCTCTCCAACTGAGATTTCTTTCCGGTTTTGTGAGGTATCCCACCTACCAGTCTTCTAGGTGCATATTTTCCTGATCAGGGTAGGTAAGTGTGGTGCTATAAACAGTAAATTTCAAAGCCAGGTGAAAAACTGTATTGTGTCTTTAAGACTGTCCATAAAAACTCATAAACCCTTCAACTAGAGGAGGGAGAGAGGTTGTCCTCTAACAACCACTGTATATTCCTTATCTGTTTCCTAACAAGCTGTAGACCCTCACTATCTACTTTTTTTTAAGTAAAGGCAGTGCATCTGCTCTGTAATGCAGGGTCCTCCATCAGTTTGTAAGCTCTGCCTTTTCTTAACTTTAAATTTCCTGATAGAAGAATCATAAAGGCCATAAACTGTTTTTCTCACAGGCTCCTTGTGCTGTTACTACCAGAACTACCCCCATCTCTGTGTACAGCTCGGAGCTTGTGAGTGTGATCAATTAATTTTAAGGCAATCTTGCCACTAAGTGAAACTATATAATTAATAAAATTCTTCATTTCCTTGAATAAGTGCCTGTAGTGGCCAGCCTTTTAGTGAAGTGTTGAATGTAGCTTTGTATAATAAAAAGACATTGATCGAGGAATAGGATTAAGGGTTTGTGATCGTGCAAGTGCATGGATATTTAATGGGAACCTAAGAGGTGGTTAGAGATTGGCTTAGCAGCGTTAACCAAAGGTAGCTGAAATTAGGGGAGTTAAGGACCAGTGTAAATGCAGAGGAAGAAAGCAGGAGCCTCTGCCAGTTGTTAGGGCTGGTGAAGAAGAGATCAGAGGTAAAATCAATCTGTTCATTTTTAAAGGAAGGACATGTCTTGTTAAGCCACCCTCTAGTGACAATGCTGCATCCACACAGATTTATTTGCTTGATTGTATAAGCTCTTACCTTCCAAATTGACTTGTCCTGCTTCTGATTACAGCTATGCTTTGCTGTTGGCATTGTCATTTGTTTTAGCAGTTACTTTTTGTCTTTAGCTACTCTCTCCATTTTTTTATGAAGTCATTTCATGATTGTAAAGCCTTTTTCTACATGCAATTGGTTTAGCTTAAACAGGCACAGGTCCTTTGAAATTCGGTAAGTCATGAACTTCAGTTCAGTACTACAAGGATATCACAGATGTTTTGTGAAGGAAAACAGTACCATAGGATTTTAGAGCTAGTCTAAAATCATAGACTAGCTTATGTTCAAGCATATGTTCATATGCTTGTCTCCAATTTAAGGAGTATCAGTTTGGAAGTATTATAGTTGCATTTTGCCCTCAGTAGTTATTTCTGGCATGTGCTAAAATCAGAAATAGGTAAACTATATATAGTAGTTCCCCTCCTTGCTTTTCTTTTTCCTGTTTTTATCTGGGTCACTATGGGACTGTTGAAGTAAATGTGATGGTTGGAGGGTTTTGTTGTTTGGAAAGGCATGATATGTACTGAAGTGCAGTGCTGCCTTCCTAAGTGGCACTGGTGCCAATCATTCAGTGATGCTTAGCATTACATTGGACTGATAATGTGCGTTTTGCTTTTATTGGTGTTTTTTCTTTTGCCTGGCTCTGCTTGTATGTTTTGCTGTACTGGAATGTTGGGTGACATGGGTGTTTTCAGTCAGTGATGCAAAATATATGAGAGTGATGTTACATCAGGAGAGAACTGGCAGGGTATGGGGTTCAACTTGCAGATTAGAGAAGACTGAGATCTAATCCATACATTCAGTGGAGTCTGGAGAGTTAATCAGCTGGCCAGATGCAGGCCTCAACTTTAGGGTGGGCTGAAACTGCAGTTTAACTTAGCTGTGCTAACTTGATCCCCACTGACTCTAGTTGCAGCCTTGACTGCTTGCTCACACAGACAATCTACACTTGGGTGCTTTAACGTGGAAGTTGAATCCAACTCCAAGTGTCCTGTATTGACTCTGAGGGTTTAATTTTTTTTTTGTGTGGGCACAACAGAAAATACTGTCATACACTTGTGAGTACATGCTACAGCTACTAATAGTATCCACACTCTGACATGCACACCAGTGCCTGCTAGTTAGAGATCACAAACCTGGTTAGTTGCATCTTTAGTGGTTTTATTGTCAAAGTTCTCTTCCCTTTTGAAGGTTTATCAGAGCCTGATAAGATCAGTACAGAAAACAATGCCCCTTAGAAGCGTTTGATGCTCTGGTGCTTCATGTAGTCACTAATTTAGCTGTATTTGCTGAACTGTCTTCCATGTGATGTTCTATGTGCTTCAACCTCTAATTGCTCTAATGTGCGTATGGAAAACAGGCTGATGCTGAGTTTGCATTTGCCCAATGCTTTTGTATGATTCTGTTCCTCTGAAAGAAAGCAAATTCATCTTGTAGTTGTGGAATGTTTAAATTCATTTATATAGCTCTCAACAGATTATAATTGTAGTTTCTGCATTATTTTCAGCTATTTCCAAATATGAGGCAGCTACAGGTGTCTTATCCAGGCATGATTGTGGCCAGTGGTTAGTTGATGTGCAAAGTTAAGCTACACAGAAGAAAAAAACCAGTGTGAATACATCAAGAAAGATGTAGTTTACCAGCCAACATTGGTAGACTTCTAAAGCGTGTTCTCATAGGCAAGATATAGTGATTGATTTTTTTTTTTTTACATTTTGTTTTGATTTTTGCTTCTAACTTTTCTGTTTCCAGTTTTGATCTTGGCAGGATTACAGAGCCCTTGGCATATGCAGAGGCCAGACAGTGCCAATCAGTTATGTCCTGTCCCTGGCAGATGGAATTCATGCTGAGCCCCACATTTGGTAGGAGCTGGAAAATGAAAATTGCTTTCTCTCTGAGCAGTGTGTTGCTCCTCTGAAAGTTGTCATGGCAGGGTATAATGCTTTGCCGAAGTATCTGGGAGATGCCAGTTGGTACCTGCCAGTCAACTAATTTTTTTAATTATAAAGTGTTGGCTGGGCCAATATGCTATTTGAGACTTTTGATCATGTGTTAATTATATCTCATGAAGATAACCAAATACTTGTAGAAAAGTTTGGAGGTTTTTTAGGAGGAAACTGTCTAATTAGCCATTTAGGATTTAGCTGGATATAAGCAAATACAAGTGGAAGCATCTGGTAATGTTCTCTTATTCTAAGGAAAACATTGTAGCAAATATAACTTGAAAGCATTTGGCTATAATACATAATTTGTGGATGCTTTTGGGTTATGTTGGTATTATAGCTTAAATAAAACAACAATTGAAAACTGAATCTGAAAGCCTAGACATCATGTATGCTGATCTCTTGATGTAAAAAGTCCTGATTATATTCACATTTGTACTCACTTTGACATATGCTGAACATATATATATTGAATGTTTCTATTTTGTTTTTATCATTTATTTAACTTGAACATTCTACTTTTTTTTTTGTTCTGTAAAGCTTTCAGTTTCTCTGAAAATAGGTTGTTAATATGCTCCCTGCTTTTGGTTTAAGCAGGTGTAGGCAATCAGTGGCACTCCCAAGGTTCTGCATACAAATCAAGGGCTGCTTTTTTCTTAACGTTTATTGTCTGTCTACCGGCAGCATTTAGAAAGGTCAGTGCTGCCCTGTTAGAAAATTACTTGAGCAGTATTTTAGTTTTTTTCTTTCTGAAGTTGTTCCCTCTTCCCCTTAAGTAAGAATGTTATCTAGACAATTCATCAAGATTTTGTTGTGGTGGTGTTGATCTTCAGCAGCAAGATGTAACATCTCTGACTTCAATGTCAGCTCTCAAATCTTTACTGATGCAAATTGCCAGTATGAAACACTCATTTCTACAGTTTCTGTAGCTGAGCTTTTTGCAACCATTTGCTTTTCAGACCTCTCAAACCAGAGGAGAAATACAGGAAAATGGAAATATTTTTCTGTTATTTTACTAGTTTTACTATTGTTCTTATTACATTTACTTTTACATTCCACATATTAAATGAGGTAAAATGCTCTCCATTTTCAATTGGAAAGAGGGAAAGGTAAAAGTAATACTTAATCCAATTAATGTATTTTCCTGCTCTGATTCATTGTGATGACTTTGAGCATCTGGTAGTAACTGAGCATGAGCTGCTTAAAGTCACAAAAACCCAATCCCCATTATTTCTGCTCATTGAAGAGAATAAATGAATTACCAGACACTAATCTTTGGATAATTGCTTGCTGAGCAGGAGATCTTAGCTCTTAAAGAAATTAGTTTTGTAAGTTTATAGAACTGCCAGAACTAGTGAACTATTTAAAAAGGTTAACCATAAATGAACAGAAGCTGAACTTCCAGTTTTTTATTCATAACTATTGCAGTTGAACCTTGCAGTATATGTAGTATGTGGAGATAGGTATTATCTTTCCCCTTAATGAGTTTTAGTATAACTTATCAACCAAAGTTTAAGCTGAAGACTAGATTTTGTGTCAATGTTTCTGGCAGCAGAGTTAAGACATATGTGGAATAAGATTAAGTATGTATTGCTGTTTTGAATGACCAAACCATTTTGGGTTTGAAGTAACTCTTACTCATTTTGGGTTGGTCTTCTAATTTGGACATGAAGGCGTATGCTTTTTAGCTTTAGACAGTCTACCCTGTGACATTACATCATGCATGTAATTTTCCCAATTCTCCTTTATTTGACATAATTTAGGTAGGCTAGCTTTCAAAACCCTTTTTGTTCTTGATAACTGGGTAGACTTGTGATGTTTGTATTTGAAAGTCATGCTCCTTGTCACTGGTGGTCATCACTCCTTTGCCATTGGAGAGCAGCCTGAAAGAGGGTTTTAGGAATCATTATTCATAGCTCCGACTCAGTAGCCTTAGGCTGCCCTTACTACCTTGACCTCACTGGAGTCTTTCACTTTGTGTAGAAGCAGACTTCTACCCCCCACATCTGGAAGCATTCAGAGTCTCAAAATAATTAGATAAGCAAGCCTCAAATCCACCTAAGTGTTTATCAGAATACAATGCCTGATAATTTATTTTCAACATCTTACATTTGCAGGATAACTAAGGAGTAATTTAAGTGGTTCCTGGATCTTTCTGACCTGATAGGTACTTTCTGTCTCTGTAGATCATTTCTATGGGCAGCTCGTGTGTTTTTTGAGGCTATAAAAAAACAACAACTGTATTAGCCTCTGTCAAATTCCTATTCTGCACCTGGTCTTTACAAATTACAGGATATATTCTTTCTGATTCTCTTACCTTATATATTATGATGTTTATTACATTACATCTTTGATCAAAATTCCACAGGGATTCTGGCAAAGGGATAGCAATACCCTGGTTAACTCAGATTAAATACTCTGATTGGAAGTAATTGTTCCGTGCTGTATGTTTCTGC
Organism: Limosa lapponica baueri; assembly: GCA_002844005.1. Classification (NCBI taxonomy): domain Eukaryota; kingdom Metazoa; phylum Chordata; class Aves; order Charadriiformes; family Scolopacidae; genus Limosa; species Limosa lapponica. The sequence goes on from KZ505657.1 coordinate 97,218, forward strand.
CTCTCAATGAGAACTGGACTTCTTTCCTGTAGACAGTCTTTTCATTGTGGAATCTCTGCTTGAAGCTTCCTCAATTTAAAGAAGTAGGCTTTATTTAGTCTCCTTACATTTATTTTAATTACTGTCAAAATATCAGGATAGAGTAGACTTGCCATATAAGGACAGTATTATTAATATATCTGTAAACACAAAGTGATTTCAGGAAGTTATGCTTGACTTATATTTAAAGTTGTCACAGAATTTCGTGTTAATACTGCTGTAAATGTCCTCAATGCCATTTTAAATAATAGGGGGGAAAAAAACCATATTAAATCTTCAGATTTCACCTGCTTGAATTTTGTTTGTGCATCAAAAGGTCAAATGTTTCTATACCCTTAAGAACTAAGGCAATATCCTACACAATCTTAAATACATTCCAGTTACAGATATACCGTTAGCGTTGGAGGTAAGTCTCGCTATGCTTTTTAAACCACTCTTCCTTAGACCTAGCTATGATCAGAGCCTCAGTTGAGTGGATGGGTTTTACAGCTGTTCTTAGCACACTTAGAAAGAGGGTGTGTGTGTGCATGCATATTTTCCCCTCCAGAGATGGGTTATAGCAAGCACTTGTACCCCGCCCACCCTGCGAGGAAAGGGTGCTAAAAGCTCTGCTTAAGTCCCAAAGGCTGTTGGGAATACTGGGAGTGGAGCAGGAGCAGCAGGAGGAGAGTGGGCAGGGAGGCATCTGTGGGTTGGGAACAGGACAGGTAAAAGTTATGTAGTGTCACAGATGCTTGCTTTGAATACATAATGTTTTATTCATAACACACAAACAGAAAATGGCATTTCCTTTTGCATGCAGGAACACATATGTTTCTGAATGAACACACATACAAATTTTTAGGAAAGTATTAAAAGCAGAATCCAACACAGCCTGCTGCTTTCAGATTTGTTTCTGCCATGACACAGCTCCAGTGTTTCATTTGTAAAACTTGTATACAGTAGAAATATGTTAATTAAGGGAAAAAGGACAGTATTATTATATGTATTTGTCATTACAGACCTGAATTTTGATATTAATATTGAGTAGAGTAAAAAAAAAATCAAATTTGTTCAAAACTTATTTGAATAGGCTGATATAAAATGCAGAGGTATGTGATTTCAAATTTATGGGTCTCCTGTACCATGCACATACAGTTGTTGTGCAAGCCAGAAAATGGCTTATTCTTGGCATTTTTCAGTAGTTGGGGATATGCACTGTGCATAGTTTATCAGAAGCAGAGCAAATGGAGCATGTTACTTTTTTCCCAGTGTTGTCCTTCAGTTTGTAAGTACTTCAGTGTTTTACTTTCCTGGACTACTGCTAATAGAAACCTACTCGATTAAGTATTTCCTAATGTCTTTTTATCGCTAATTTGAAGTTAATTAGAATTACTTTATACCTTTCTTCAACACTTGAAAGTTGGCTCTAAACCCAGATGGCTCAACTTCGGAATTTTACAAAGAAGTTAGTGTGTGCAAAAGAATCTATACATATATAAAGAATTTAAGCATTAGACATGTTTTAGTTTAATAAACAAAAAGCTTATGTGGTAGACTAGAGCATTTATTCGACACCATAGTATAAATGTAGATGTAGGTCCTGAAATTGCAAATTTTGATATAAACCAGCTACTTAAATCGTCAGCTTGCACAAAGGTTTCCAAATGGGACTGCAAACATAACATGCAGTATAAAGGACCACTATTCTTGCTGGTGCTTGGCTTCACTTTCCAAGTTCTTTTTCTAGCTAGTAAGGTAAAGTTTTATTGGGTCCACATACTCTTTGATGAACAGTCTATTTTGGTTCATCTTTACCATAAGAGTGGTGTATCTGATGGATGTTTTGTCTTGACTATTAACAGGTCCTAGATTTTTTTTCTGCATAACCTTAGGGATAAGGAATTCTATTAAATTGAAAGATCAAGAACTTCTTATACATAGGTATTGATGTTATTAATAAATAAATACTAATTCTGTAACTGTTTTGGATTACTATGCAAGACAGAAGTTGGATTCCTTAGAACTTCTATTCACATGCTCTCAGGCTTTCAAGTCAAGCCTTGTCTCAAGCTGTTAAAATGCTTGAGACAAAATTTGTTTTCATCCAGACTTGAACTTTTGAATGTAAACTGAGAAAGTGGCATCATAAGAAACAGTGGTAGCTCTTATTTTGTACACAAATGGTTGCATACATGCTTGACCATGTGATTTACTGCTTTTTTAAATGGGATTTGATTTGTTGCGACCAATAAGTGGTTAAACTGTGTCAGTGTGCTTGGTGGCATGACTATGGTTGAGAAAACAACCAATCTTTGTGTCAAACCTTATCATATAGCTTTTTGAATAATTGAGTTTAACTTTTTGTCTTTTTAAAGTATCATGCCTCTTCAGTGGCATGATAATTCTTCCAAAGGGAATCAGGAGCTGCTGACAGAAATATGTAAACTCTGTAACTTTCTGGCAGAAATTTGAGAATTAAAATTGATGTTTTATTTACAGCTATCAGCTTGAGTCACTTGGGAGCAAACCTCTGGAGTAAACTAATGAATGTTTCACTTAACAATAACCATATTTTTTGATATTCCAGTTATCTTATTTGTATTTGGTAGCTATGGAGAAGAGAATCTCATTGCATAAAAACATTCCAAAACCTCAATTTATAATGCTGTGCTTGCACGGACCCTCCTATTAATTGCAAGAAAGATCTATGACCTTTCCTTCAAGTGTCCTGGCGGTAGATTTCAGAGGAAATAACTCTGCTTGCGAAACTTTTAGCTGTGATATCTGTACTCATAGAGTCATAGAACAATTAAGGCTGGATAGGATCTCTGGAGACCCTCTTGTTCAACCCCCTGTTCAGATCAAGTTCAGTCAGATCAGGTTACTCAGAGTCTACTATTGCTGTGGGTAACACATTCCAGTGTTTGACCACTCTCATGGTGAAAAATCCCATGCTCCGTCTTGTCTTCAGCCTCTTGTGCTATAGCTGTGCGCCTTTGAGCAGTGTGATTCTGTTTTCTCTGTCTTCTAGGCAGTTGTAGACAGCAATAAGATCTGCACTGCTCCTGCATCCCAAGCCTTTTCTTAAGGCTGAACAAACCCAATTCTCCCAGTCTTTCCTCCTATATTAGGTGTCACAGCCCTCAGTCATCTTGGTGGCCTTCGGCTGCGCTTACTCAGTGTGTCAATGTCTGTCTCCTGTTCTGGGGAACAGAAAATAGTGAAACCCCAGGTTCAGCCTTATGAAAGTGTAATGCCCGTGTACCTCAGTCTGCTGGCAATGCTCCTACTAATGCAGCCTGGAATGCAGTCAGTTTTTCTTGCTGAAGGGCATGCTGACTCAGATTCAGCTTGTGTCCATGAGGCCCCCCATGTCCCTTTCTGCAAATCTACTTTCTAAGCAATTGACCTGCACCCTGTATGGGCTCCTGTTGTTTTTCATCCCAGGTGCACGACTTACATCTGCTTTTGAATTCCTTCTCCTTTTTGTTGGCCCATTTCTCAGCATGTTGATGTACCTGGACATCGCAGCCCTGTGTTTCAGCGTATGTCGCTCCTTCCCATGTGGTATTGTCCAGACTTTGTGAATGCAAAGTCTTTCTTTTCATCCATGTTGTCTCTTGTAAGCGTATGACTTTAATGCTTACTGAAAGAGACTGTAACACTACGTATTGCATGACTGTATCATGCATGAGCGAATAGAATTACATAAAAATAATTGGTCACTCTTCAAATTGATTTAAGCCAGTGTTCTGTATCCAATACTAGTAAGTGATGCTTTAAAAGTAGTCCTTCCTGCCATTTTCCTGCTTCCCTTTGGTGAGGGAATGGTTTTTGGACTCCGAGAGACAGAGAAGCCCACCCTATATCAATCTGACCTCTTGTTTCTTTTAGCCATTTTGTTCATACCTCCGAGGGCTTTTTCCTCTTGTTCAATGGAAACTTTGTTTTTCTAAGAATCTTTTGTTATGGATGAACCTTTTGTTGAAAGCTGTAAGAAGTTCTGAGCCATTAACATCAGACTTATTTTGAATGGCATGTTTATTTTAGCATTATTCAGATAATTGTCATTAAGTGATTATATCTAAACACTGTTTGTTTTTTTTTAAACCTTTTTATTCTAAAGACCGTTGAATCACAGGATTCATGATTGCTTGATGAATGATAAGTATTTAAAGTTGCTTTTAGGTATGCAATAGCTCATGATGCTACCTTGAAGAGGCCTTGCATCAGAGGAGGTGACCACTTCATTATGGTGAAGAAATACTTCTGTTTTAGTGCTTTCTAGAACAAAAATTTAGGTGTGCCAGGGGGAAAAGAACCCTCCTGAAAAAAAAAGGAAGAAAAAAAAATAAACCTTGTAAAAGAATAAGATTCACTTTTTCTCTTAAGTTTTATTCTAGTTCTTAAAATGCAGAAAACATACTTAAAATACCATTTCTCAAATTTACTGAAGTGCCTTTATGCATCTAGATGATTAGTTTTTAAAACAATTCCTAGTTGTTTCTCTGCCATGCAGAAATGCTGTGGTGTTTTTTTTTCTCAAACAAGAATAAAAATTTTTTTCCTATCTCCATTTCCTTTTTAATAATACCTTTATTGTATCTGGTTATATTAAAGCTATGGGAAAGTAAGTGTTCTTCATGAAGCTCTTACCAGCCTGCACCTATAAGGATATTTAGTTTTGATTGTCAGGAAAGCTTTTATTTATGATCACCAATACTGAAGTGTATAGCATCATCTGTTTGCCTTGGCAGGATTATGTGAAGATATTCTTTGACTGGGGGTGAGGGTTAAGGGGGAAAGATACGCTCATGTCCTCTTCCTTGCAGGTTTTTTAAGAGCGGGAATGACCCTGTTTGGCAGTAGCCATCTTGAGTATGAGAAACTTTTTAGTGAATATGACCTCCGTCCTCTAAGGGGCTGTCCCTAGCTGCATTTACCAAAGGAAGATAAATACTCATAAATATTGCTATTTTGAGTCTTTCAAGCTTCTGTAATTTCTCATATCAAGCCTGTAATATTATTAAGAGTAAACTGGTTATAGAACTACCAGAATCCTTTGTTTTCATTAGTGGATGTCAGTAAGGATTTTTTAAAATTGAGTCACTTCAGAGCTCCTGAAAGTAAAAGCATTGCCTCAAGCTAAGCATGGTGTTGGCAGGAGCTATGCAAACTTCTTTGTGTAATTTTTGCCAAAGAACCTCACTCTTGACCTGAAATATCCCTGCTGTTTCCAGCTGTGAGTTTCATGAACAAACACTATGAATTTTGACAAGCTGATCATTATTAATGCAGAATAACTTATTAGATCAAATTCCTCTCCTAATTAGTTTCCCTTTGTTGTTTAACAAGCTTTACTTTGTTTTTGTTTTCACTTGTTTTCTAACAAGTCTTACTTTTTGCCAATTTCATTGGGTTGAGTAGGTAATCCTAAAAAATGACTGCAGGTGCAAGTGAGGTGTGATGTTGCATTGTCTAGCTCAAATGGAAGGCACCGCATGTAAGTTACTGTCTAAGAATGTATTAAAATACAACATGATTGTATTGGTGTATGGCATTGCCTGAATTGGTCTTTAAGTTGTGAGGTTCATAAGGCAAGAATACCCAGGGAGAGAATTCATTAAATGGGAGTGATAAAAGAATGGTGAATTTGGAGGGGTTTGGCATTTAAATTTCTGTATCATTTTTTTTGACAATAAACTGTTGTTATGTACTATTTAGGAAAGCAGAAATTTCTACTGAAACCAAATTTCCCCCCCAGTCAAATAGTGGGAAATGTTGAGTCAGACATAAAGTGGTCTGCACTAAGGCTAGTATGTGCGATTCCTTAATGCCTGGATTATATGTGGATGGATGTTGTGGTCTGTTCCCTTGGTTGCTATAGTTTCATTTTTCCCTCTTCCCTGTCCCATTCATCTCCCTCCATTTTTATGATGAATAATGTTGTAGCAAAGCTCATTGTGAGCCCTTAGAGGATGGGGAGGTGATTTTTAATTAAAAAAACAACAGAGAAACCCAAACCAAAAAACAACCAAACACCCCCCAACACATACGCTTTCATACACTCACGTAGGCATGCATACTCACGAGCATTGAGACATGTATCCAAGTAGTCTGAGCAACCAGACCACACAGATGAGTGTGTCAAAGTGGCCTTGCTAGATATCCTCTCAGTAAAATGAGGGATGACAGATTCCTGCTAACAAATCCTCCTGTTGTGTCTTCTGGGTTCTTCTTAGGTCAAAAGCTGTGTGCTGAATTTGGGTGTGACTTTTGTACTCTGTAGGAGCTGACAATGATGAGGATCTCTTCATCCTGTTCCACCTCTGAGTCATTAGGATTTACTCAGTCTTTTGTGTCCCTATCTTGGCTGTCTTACAACTTTAGTCCTATTATTTATCTTCCCACCTTTATCTCTTAACAACTTAAGTCTATAGCTTGTCCCTTGTTTTAGTGTAAATGTAGTCCTTGTAAAGTCCTTGTAAAGTCAGTAAAGACTTAGGTATTTTGAGAAGCTGGTATGTAGTTGTACTGTGATCTTTGATCTGCTTGTCTACATGCCATCAATACATGCTGTTCTTAAGGCCTTTCTTCTGCCATTCTTTCTGGCATTCCCATTCATTGTCCAATCACAACAGTCTTAATCTTTCCATTAGAAAGTGTCTCCATACTTGTACGAAAAGGGAACACCTGTCTCTATTTCATGCTTGCAGCTCCTAATCTGATAAACGTATTTTGCTGGTTTAAGAAGTCTATCAGACCTATTGTCTGAACTGCTAAAAATGCTCATTCTTTGTTTATTAACAAAACTTCTGCTTGTATGGGGCTCTAGTTTGTTTGCTAGAATCTTTTTGTTCCTATCCTGTCGTCCAAGAAATGTCTCTAGTCTTCCTTCTCTCCTTTTCTTGCTCTTCTACCTTGCCAGAGGAAACTCAGGACTGCTGTCACACCAGCTGTAGCTGTTGGAGTTTATCAGCTTAATCCTTTTCTTGTTCTTGGTGTTGCAGGCTCCTGTCTTGTTCATAGATGCAGATTTCCCCATCCCTAAAACCTGTCAATCTGCTTGATACTTGGCAATTTCTCTGTGCCTGAAACTCCTCATCTGTTTCCTCTCATGGGCTGAGTATGCATTCCTTGCACAGTCAACCTTCTATTGTTTGCCTCAAAGAAACTCAGGAGAGCGGCTACCTTCCTCTGGACATGCAGTCCTAGAGGACTGGTGGGGTAGTTGTTATCAGGTGTGAACTGCCAAGGGCTCCTCGCATTACTGCTCACTTCTTCCTCCTTTGGCACCTAGTGCTTTTCATTTAAATAAAGTACAAGCAACAGAGCTTTCTGCACTCTAGTCTACAGGGTGAATTGAAAGCAAGTGGGCCTTGTTGATTCAGGCCCAAGGGCTGGCTAGGAGATGCTGACTGTTAACAGTGTGTTGTGGTTTTAGCCAAAATCACCAAAACAGGACCAACAGATGGCCAGCCCCCCCCCTGCAAAAGAGGAGAGGAAGAGATAAGGAAATTTAGAAGTTTAGAATAAACTAAACTACTTTAATGAAGAATTAATGTTAAAATAAAAAAAAAATAATGAAATAGATGCAATATATACAAAACCGTATCAAGCTCCCAGGATGACACTCTCGTCACCGGCGGGCACTGGGGAAGTCCGAGACTGAACTCAGCGACGGATGGGAACTGGATTCCAGCTCTGGAGTCAGGAACACACAGATCGGGATCAAAGGCAGATGAACAGACAGAGTCCTCTTCGGATGTCGGCCATCGCAGGAAGAGACTTGACCCTTTGATCCCTCAGCTTTTATGCTGAGCATGGGGCAGATGAGATGGAATACCCCAGTTGGTCAGGTTTGGGTCACCTGTCCTGTCCACTCCTCTCCACAGATGTGACCCCTCTATGTTTTTCCATTTCCGACCCTCTAAGGGGCAAATAATGAAAATGGGCTGACCTTGGTTGTTATAGCAGTAAGTATAAGCAAGAGCCTCTCTGCATACCATTCCTTGGCATGTAGAACAAACATTGGTCTTATCATTCTGAGAACGAGCAGTTTTCTCCACAATATGCCGTTAATTTCAGAGTTAGAGGAGGCCTAGCTAACATGTAAAATTACAGAACGCAAAATTCGTTCAGTTTTACTTCAAACCAGGACACAGTGTTTCTTTGAAGCACTTCAGCTGAAGTAACACTTACAGTATGCTTTAGCTTTTAATAATTTCAGAATAATTGAAATATAGATCCTTTTGCTGTCCACACTCCCAATACACTACTTGTGCGGTCTGTTGGATTGAAATTTTTATTTGCAGTTTTACTTGAGAGTTCTTCCAAACTGTACTCATGGGCAGGTATACTATTAGTTCATGTTTTTTTGATTTTGCTTTTTGATTGCACCTGTTGATATCTTTTTTTGAGATAATTGTTCCAGTAACTTTTATGTAATACTGGTTTATGCCATCAAGATGAAGTTACGTGCACCAAATTTCCATTTCTGATTAGGGATCAGTGCATTGAAGTCTGTTGTTTTTTCCATGAAGACATGGACTTTGCTTTCCCTTGGATGCTTTGGCTGGTGTAGTTTAGAACAGCTGTTGAGTTCCCTAACTTGTATTCCAGTTGCTGCAAGGAGAGTGTTCTGTCCTAGCGACTCCTCTTATACTGTGAGAGTCCTTGGGAGGAACTTTCCAGAGGTTTTCTTTATTATAGAGTAATACCAGTAAGTACTCCTTTTATTTAAGCTACTTATAAAAGCTACTTGTGAATTTGACTGATGGAGACCTCTGGCGGAAGGGCATTATTTTAGTGCAGCTGAGATGCCCTTTCCCCTCCACCCCCAGAACAATTTGGCACTTCTGGTGCCAGGTAAGTTAGCTCTGTAGCAGCTGGGAATAAGTGCTGCAGTAGCTTTTCAGGAGGATAAGCTTCTTTCTGAAGGGGCACTATACGTGACAACTCCTTTGTTAACATGGTGGAATTAAAACTGGACTTTCAAAATTGGAACTGTCTTGTCTAGACAGCTTTATTAAGCTTTACCATGTCACTGTTTTTTTTTTTATTGGCTGTTTCACCAGACCTGGTGGAAGAAAGAACTAATTGTTCTAGTATGACAAGTGCAACTTCTTGAAAATGCAAGCCTGGACCAAAAGGAAAGGACATGTGTATTTTAAATAGGACTATTGCTTTTTTTTCTTTTCATTCTAAGTGTTTGGGAAAATATCAGACCAGATTCAACAGCTCGAGAGAAGTGAGGCTGCTGCAGCTTTGTCCCTGGTCTAGCCAGTAGTGAGGCTGAACACGTATTTCTGGTAGGCACACACACACAGTGCTCATGTACAGCACATACAGATGTATACGTGGCTGGCCGCACAGATGAACTGACAGACACCCAAATAACACTCACATGAACACAGCATTAGTGGCTTCACCCTCTTCACCTCTAGCTGAACAGAATGGAGGTCTGCTAGTGAGAATATATGTGTGTGTGTATATATATATCTATAATACATGTATACATGTTTGCAATGTGGATCCCTCTGGGTGCAGGGCTCTGACATTCAGATATGCACACAGATGGAGAGTCCCTTGCCCAGGAAAAGGTTAGAAAGGAATTTAGCAAGATGACAGGACAGGCTGCGCTGATCAGGTGTGGGTCATGGCCAGCAAAGTGTACTGGCCATCAAACTGCTTACATGTGACCAATCCTTTTTATCTTCTTATCCCTCTTCTTCTTTTCCCCACACTTGCTCCTCCCCAGGTCACTTAAATCCTGCCTTGGTTCCTCCTATGACCATCCCATAGTAAGTCCTGGGTGATCCCAATGCTTTTCCATGGCATCCCCCAATGTATCCCATGCCCCAAGCAGTAATCCAGTTCTGTCCCAAAAGTGCCCTGGCACTGACTCATCCTGATGGGTGTCACACCTGGACAGGGCTGAGGCTCTCCTGGGGCAGCCCTGGGAGGGACTGGACAGGGTGTGCCCTCCTCTGAGCCTACAGCTTGGGTTCCCACCTGCCTTCACCCTTGTGCTCCTCTGGGCACACAGAGTGGGATGGTGCTACCAGGGCTGAAGGCTCTTGTGGGCCTGGGAGGAGCCAGGGCAGGATGTTATTTGGGGCCCCCCCTCCTGCTGTTTCCACTCTGTGCCCCTTTGTGGGTGTGCAGATGATCTTTTATTGCATAACCCAATACTGTGCAAATAGAGCTTGATGGAAGGCAGTCTGATACCTGTTAAGGTCAGTAGTGATGCCTTCAGTGGGCCTTTGACCAAGCTCAACAGACCTGTACTCCCTGAGCAACAGAACTCAAAGACTTTGTCAGGATCTTGCATGTAATACATGTAACAGCAATTTTTCTTTTTCTATTGCTTTTTCTGCTTTTTCTTCTTTCAAAAGCTGTAATTTGTTTGTCAGAGGAAATAGCATTCCACCTATTTAGATCATTAGAAGAGCTAGAAGCTTTATTTTTTTTATTGTTCTAGAAGTCCAAAAATCCCTGTATATGTAATATGACTGTTTTCTGTGAAGTGTGGATATGTATTATATGCATATGATTATTATTATTAATGTTAATATCATTATTATTTGTATGTTATCTAGTGACACACTACTTATGTAATAGCATTTTTGTGAGTTTTAGTATTATTTTTACTCCTCCTCTTCCTCTCTTCCTTCCCCCTAAGATTAGAAATAGGGAATAATAATTCACTTATTCACTTGGAGTTAAGATCTGGCTGCGAAGATGGCAAATTGTTGGTATAATTCCTTAAATGATCTAGTGGAGTTACTATTCTGGGAACAGCATTAAAGTAAACACGGTTGTAGAAGTGCTAGTAGCCAAGCTACTAGGAGCTTAGACTGCAAGCTGATAAAATAAAAACACATTTAAAATGCTCAGACCCTTCTAAGAAAGTAGAGTGCAATGTTAATGGATGGAGATTGATCCTCCAGCAGAAAGACTTGAGTGCTTTTCTTTTTTTGATAACAGCTGTTATACTATTCTATAATGTGCTATTACACAATATAACTGGAAAAAAAAAAAATCTCTGTACTGATTATATACCACTGACACAACAAAAATGGCTGAGTCACTGCAGGAAAGAGTGCTCAGATTTGTGCAGCTGAGGACTGTTGCAGTTCCTAGGCAGTGGTGGATTTAGGGTTATATCTCAACAAATACAAAGATTCTGTAGTGAATGATTAAGGAGTAAGGCACTGAAGCTCCCTAAGGTCTTCTAGCTCTCGGATATTTGAAGGAGATGACTGGTTCCAGCAGTTTTCTTGACTAAATTTTACAGTTTCTCTTAAAAGAAAAAAGCGACTTTCGTATCTTAAGGAAGTGATAAACAATGCTTTAATACAGGACTTCAGAGAAAAAAAATTATGCTAGACAGCATGTGCCTGTGTCTGTTTGCTCATGGTGGGTACAAAGAGTCTTTTTAATACAGCCACCCAGAAGCCTGAAGAGCTAAAGGCATTGGTGAAAAATGGGGGAGGAAACAAACCAGCAGTGTGATTGGCTCTGAGTTTTGTGCTGTTGTACCTACTTATTTTATAAATAAGAGCTTTGGACTTCTGATATTTGTCAGAATACAGCAAAATATTCAGGAAAACCATTGGTTTCGTTTTTAAGATAGTGGAGTCTTTGAGCAAAACTATTCTTTCTTTAAAAGAATCCTCAGAAAGTTGTATCTGCTAACTGAACTTTGGGTTTTTTGGGAGCGGGTATCATACCTTTGGTAAAAGATCACTAATAGGTGGATTCAAAGTGGAAAAAAAAATAAAAATAATGTAGTAGGAATATTATTGGAATAGAAAGATGTGTTTCTTGAGTTAAACAGATTTATTCCAGATATCATTGTTTATATGTGCTTATATGCTTTTTATTTTCTATATATGATATATATGCTTTACTACTCCCTTATGTTTTGGCTAGATTTTACCTATATAAAACTTTAAAGAACATATTTCTTTAAGTTTTTTTGTAGTATACTCAGTATTTTGAGAACTGATTATGTCTTCAGCATTTATGCCTAGTGAAAAATCCTGCTGGTATTATGGATAAATAAAAATGTGTAACCTCTTACTTTTGACTTTTTTGCAAACTGGATATTAGACTAGATGGGACAGGTGTGAACTCCAAATCTGCTAAGTACTTCAGCAACCTGTAGTTCATATGTCTTTTACCTGTCAGACTGATTTATCTCAGTTGCATGTGTGAAATATTATATTTACAGCAAGTCACATTCATGAGGGTTTCAGCTGTATATCTAAGATAAAATTACTTTGTGTGTGTGAAGTAGCAATTTGTTTGGGTTTTCTAGATCTGTGGCAATCTGGGCATTTGGATTGCTGGAAATCAGATAGGTAAGATAACTGCCTGAGTAGTTGGCACTACATTAAAGAGAAATAGTTTGTCTCTGAGTGATATTGGCAGATTTGAAAATTTTGGATGGAGAAGAGGTAGAAGAGCAAGGTCAAGAGTTACAGCAGCTGGTTCACTTGGTTACAAGGGTTACAGAATGCACAAGCTGAGTCACGTGTGTGTGTAACTGATATAAAGGGCACATGCTGACATAGAGAATTACCCCATTATATAGGTTTGTTCTTGTATTTGCTCTTATCAAGCTTTTCATGAAAGTGATTCCCACTTCCTCTTAATCCTTTGAAAGGGACAACACTTTAATCTATACGTTTGCTCTGCAAAAACTTATGGTGCCCCTGTTAGTTTAGTCTATATTTAGTCTTCAGTATTTGAAGGGAAGATAATGGGAGAGATGGGTGAAAGAAAATATGATACATGTAAATACCCTTTTTTCCCTCAGCCTATGAAAACAACATTTAATTCTTAGTGTCACGTAAATAGTCCAGTTTTGGACTTGTATTTCCATTTTGCAGTGTATTTGTGATGACACTGATAAATTTATATGTAAATGTTGGCAACAAAGTGCAAGCATTCTTTATGAAAGGCATACCAAAATTCTTACTTATCACCTCACTTTACCTTCAGATTCCTTCTTCTAAAGTCAAATGTAGCTTTCCACATAACTTATAGCACAAAATAATGTTACAATTGGAAAGACAGAATTTTGCTGTATAGTTCGATGTTTGTACTTGTTACATTAAATGCAGGCACATGCCTCTGAACGCTTGTCTGTTTTTGGATTGAAACGTCCTGTTTCAAAATAGACACTTTTGTTTCTATATAAATGTAGATTCTTCCCCTTTTAAGCAGATGCTAGTTCAACAATCAGATCTTACCTTGAAAAATGTTTACCTGTTTACAGCATCTAAATGATTTGTCCTAAAATCACTTGTTCCTTGTTTTATTTGCTCTGTGTAATAGTATTTTGGGTTTGGTTAGTGTACTTTTTTCTTTATGGTAAGTATCTGTCCCTTGCTGAAAACAGGGACTTTTTTGCCTATAAAGCTCTAAATGTGATACTCTTAATGACTATTTCAGGGTGGATAGTGGTGATTTATAACATTAAGAGACCTTTTAGGTAACGATTTGAGCCTTGAAGATATGGTTTTAAGACCTAAATTAAGTTTGATTGTTCTGTAGGGACCTACAGGACATAAGGGGAATATGTGTTGATGTAATCAGAGAATGCGTGCTGTTATAATCTGTCCTGAGGATGCTCACAAAGTTGTTGACATGTGATGGGGTCTGTTAGCCAATTCTGATAGATTCAGAAGGATCTTTGCATATGAAAAGTTAAGTTTGTGAGCTGCTTAATGGCAAACTGCACTCCTGAACTTCAAATAGTGTACCAAATTTATTTGAAGTCAGATTTCTTTACCTTGCCTGTTCTTACCCTCATCGTGGTCTCACAAGAAGTTCTGATGCTGTAGAAGTGAAATGTACGCTTGTGCCATGTAAAAGGCAACCTTGATTTGCAGGTCTTGCCCAATGCAAGCCAGGTGGGGGGAAAGGAAGATGACTAGTAGCTTCATTAACAACTTAGGAATTTGGGTCTTGAGGTCTAATCTATGCTATAGCTCTAAAACATGAGATTGCATTGCATGCTTGGTTGCAGATGCATTTGGAGTATGTGTGTAACTGTTGGTTGTGAGGGTAGTTAGGATTAAATATTTCTGGCAAATCAGGCTATTATCTTTGAAGTTAATAGCTAATACTTTTTTATGCAGAATGTTACTGATCCTAAATCAAAACTAGAACATGATCCTTGGTGTTCAAGTGTTTGGTTTCTTTATTCAGTTTTTAAATACCAGTGCTAATTTGGGGGAGGAGGAGGGAAGGAAAGATTAAAATGTGCCTGGAAATCAGTTCTAGAACTCAAATTTTTTTTTAGGCTATTAGTTAGAAACGTGATTACGTTGTGCTTTGAAAACTCTGACAGTCAGCAGAAAACATTCTTTTATGACTTCTTTTAAAAGGAAAAACAAGTGGTTACAGCCATTTCTTATCGATTTGTTCCTTGTTTATTCTTCCTACCACAGCATTTTCAGACTTTATTAAGTGTCAAAGGTCAAGCTCAGTTTGCCATGAAATCCAAGTGCACTGTTAATGATTGACTTCAGCCTTCCTTTAAAGGTTCCTGAAGGCTTAATACTTATAATCTCTACCAGCAATATTTTGCCTAACAGGGCACTTTTGAGCTTTTCTTTTAGCTTTTACTAACTTAAGCATTTGTTTATCTTTCTCTAACTTTTTAAACCTGCAGTCCCTCTAGTAGTAAAAGTTGTCTGCCTATAAGAACATCTTTTTAACTGTTTCACATTCCTATTTTGTGCTGTCTGGCTTGAAGAAAATGTCATGATCAGTTTCCCATCATACTTACTTCAAATTCACCATTACTATCAGTTTTGTTGATTTGTTAAAAGGGGAACCAAAGAGCAAAAGCCCCCCAAAACTCTGCCTAAGCTTGTGTTGTTATAGCGAATATAAACTAGATGGTAGTTAAGTAATCAGGTAGTTGCAGTGATTCAGTATGTTTTGCCAGCATCAATTTTTCTGATTTTTCTGTTTTCCTGCTGCTTATGCTCACAAGGACTTGATCTTAGTAGAAATTCAGATCTTGTGTTGACATTATTTATGAGTGCAGGAGGTGAAACTGGTCTAGTCCTATTTTTGTAAATGGCAAGCTTGGGGAGGGCCACTGTATTAAGGATATATGTGAGTCAGAGAACATCTATGGTGTATAAAGCCCTGGAAGAAATCAGTGTATGTTCTGACTTGATATAATGTTTGCTTTTGTTTCTTACACCTACTATATGAGCTTATTTTGCTAATTTTACAACATATTGGTAAGTTTATGCTTCTTTCCACCTTGTTGCATCCAGATCAGAATGGCACATACAAACCTGAAGTAGCATTTTGGACTTTCACAAGGCATGTATACTGATGAGATGCTATGCATAAGCACAGGAAAGCTTACAGTTATTTGTAAAATCTGTGAGTTCAATCTTTTCATTCAGAATAAACTAATTCAGACTGTCTGATAGTGACTTAATGTCTGCTGAAAACAGAGGTTAAGCTTTCATGCTTGTGATAGTGAACAGTTTGATTCTGGAAACAGGGTATCTGTTCAAAGATCTCTTCATTGGGATCCAGTGGGTCGTATTCTTGGTTTCTCACTCATTATAACTACTGCTGTCTTTCAGTAATAAGGTTATTCAATAAAAGACTGCTTCCTCGGGGACAAGAAATAAGAAAGAGTGGGGGGGAAAAAACAACGTCTTGTCTTTCTGTCAGATACCTCCACTAGTACCTGGTTCATAAGTCTTTGTGTATTGGCCGTGGTATCTTTGAATGTGGTGTGGAAATCTGATTAGATCCTTTATAGATAATTCTGATTCTTAAAGCCTGTTCAAGATAATGTTGGTGTCAAAGAGATGGTATTTCCTTGTGCTAAATTCCCTTTGCCCAAAATATTTTTGAATTTTCATTTAAATTGGGATTTAACTTTTTGGGTGGTTTTTTTGGATAGTATTGCTTTAAGGGAGAGCCCAGCTCAAACATCTGCAAACTATACTCTTGAAAGTAAGTAAACTGAAAGCTGTAGTCATGTAACCTGAGTTCAGAGTATAGGATACTTCCTGTGGCAGCATTATGTCATAAATTTATTTTTAGTCCTTAAACACATGCTTGCTCTAATGGGATCAGCAGATCTCTTTTGAATAGAACAAGCGATGCACTCTTCTGACAGTAGGAATTCCAAATGTTTCAATACATGCATTTCAACATCCGCTGCTTCTTTGCTGTTCTGTGATCTGTGGTTTGCTCAGGAATTGAAAGAACTATGTGTAAAATCAATTATTCTCCCTTTTGCACCCACAACTAATGAAATTGCTCAGAATTCGTGAGAAGCTACTGGGCAGTCTCTGAAACAATTTTCACAGGCGTGTGTAAGCGAGGCATTTGATGTCTCCTTTGGGTAGCGATAGGTTGGATAAAAATAGGGTTAGCAGTTTCCAGGAGGCTGACCTACAGAGGCTCTGTGGACATGGGAGGGTATTCTAATACTTGCTGGGTCTAGTGGTTCTGTTGGTTACCTAACATCTGTTGAACAAATCCATCTTTTGGAAATTACTAGCTTTTCCCTGGAGAAAGAAAAATAGATAATGACAAGAGAGGATGTATCTGGAGTGCAAAGGCTAATCCTGTGGTTCTGGACACAGGCAACAAGAATAAAACACAATGTTGATGGAAAAAGTGCATCAATAGGAAGGAGTTACGGTAGTTCTAAGCAATGAGGCTTACATCTATAATGCCAACAACTGGTTTCATGAGATCTACTTGTAAGGATCTGTTTGGCTTAGAGTTCAAGGATACCCTCAACTCCTTCGCATTTCCTAAGGGGGAAAAAGAAAAGATTTTTAATCTTATGGTTTAGTTTTTTTTTTTTTTAAACTAGAAGGAGTTTTTACATCTAAGATTCACACATGGGGGATGGTCAGCCTAATATTGCCAATGTATTTTTTTTTTTTTCTGGAGAACTGCTAATGTTTAACATGATCTTCAGAATCTAGTCTTTCAAGAACCTAGTTTAGAACAGTGTTCTTCCATAAATTATAGTGTCTTAACTTGAGTTGGAAGAGACTCTGGTTATCTGGTCTTACACCCCACATTCAAAGAAGAGCCAAGTTAAAAAATACATTGGGCTTCTGATTTAGATCAGGTTGTTCACAGCCTTGTCCAGTCAAGTTTCCAATATATTGAAATATATGGAAATTCCACAGCTTTTCTGGACTATGCATTCTGGTGTTTGACTACCTTCATGGTGAAAAATTGTTTCATAACATCTAATGAGAATATCCTTTATTGCAGTTTCAGTTGTTTGTCCTATTCACTGTACCCCGCTGAAAAGACTAGCTCTATATCCTGTAATAATCACGTTAGATATCTAGAGGCACTGATTAGATTCCTTTTGAGCTGCTGGTCTTCTCATCTGCAGGCTGAACAAATTCAAACTTTGTAGCCTGTTCTCATATGTGAGCATGTTGGTGGCAGACCCTTAGACTTGCTGAGTTCTTGTGTTATTGCTGAGTGATTAACATGGCAGGTTAAATTCAGTGTACCTATGTGTCTCATGGGGAGAAATATAATACAAATTTATGCTGAAAAAAATGGCCTCTATATCAGCCTTTAGCACTAGCAGGAAAATAAGGGCATGGATAGTTTTCTAAACATCCTTACTCTGAAGTAGTTGCAATACTTTCAATTAAAGAAAAAGAAAAGATAGAGAATAAAAAAAGTCATGTTAGGACAGAAACGTTTTGTTTGTCCCACATTAAATACTGTATGCAGTTCTGACTACCCTGTCAGAAACAGCATGATACAATTAGACTCAATATAAAGGGGGAAGAGGGAAAAGTTTATTCTATATAAATAAAGTCAAAAAGATGCTTCATTTTGGAGAAGAAACTAGTATGAACAGATCTCATAAAGGCATATAAAGTCGTAGGTTGCAAAAGGAAGTTTAGCAGTGATGATCAGTTCATATTTAGTACAGCTGCATTAAGGTATGAGCAGGTTCAAAGGGAATTTTTTTTTACGTGGTGCTGGTGCCTGAGCACGTCCTGTAACTGATCACCATAAAATGCAGTGAAGCCAAATGAGTATTGATGGAACTAAATATTCTTGACGAATGGCTAGATGCAGCTTTCTGCTTAAGAGGTTCCTAAGCTGCTTATTGCTGGATGTTGGGAGGACATCGCCAGGGAACAAGCATTGCAGGATGCTAGCCCTGTTTCAAATGTTCTTTGTCTAAGTATTTTGTGGTGGTCAGAAGCAGGATATTGGGCTAAATCAGTCTTTGATCTACACAGTACTGCAATTCTTATGTTCTTAAAAATAAATGCCATGTAAATGTGATTATGCAGGCAAGGAATTGCTAATACTAGCTGGAGACAAGCAAATTATCTCCAGAAATAACTTTGAACAAACACTTCTGTTTTCTCCAAAACAGGATCTCTCAAATTCCCAAGCTACACTCATAACAAATCATCTTATGGAAGCCAATGTTTTGCTTTGCTGAAGAGAATATCCTTGTATGTAAATGGCCATGATAGAAGTGGAAGTCCTTCAATGGCCCATAGTTGAGTTAGAGTAGTTTGCTGTAAGATGTTGCGGATGCTGAAAATGTGTAAGTGTTCCAGGAGAGGATGGAAGCTCATGGAGGAGAAACTGCAAGAATATTGATAAATACACTGGAAAAAAAAAAGTAATGTCCAAATTTGTTTGCTAGGAAAAAAACCCCACCTGGTTTAAGATGATCCTCAGCTGTAAATCGTTTGAAGCTGGGAGAGTACATACAGGCTTCCTTCTTCTTGCATAAATCATAACTAATAACTTCATAGAAGCATGAAGATTTTCAAATTATAAATATTGTCATTCCCTTTTCTTCAAGCATTTTTATAAAATACAAGGAAAACACTTCTAAATATTATTGAAGTTGAGCTTTCAGAAGTTACTAAGTGCAATTATGATTTTATTGTAGTAGGCTACTTCTGCACAAATTTTTTCAGTGTGAGACAATGAAACATTTTTAAACATCTGTCACTCATATAAGTTGTCCTATATTGTTTCTTACACAATCATTTTAAAATTTATTTCTTAGAAATCTGCTTTGTAGAGTACTTTCCACAAAACAAGAACTTCATACCCTTTCAGTATGAGAAGTATTGTTTCCACCTCATAAATCAAGAGATTGACTCTGAAAGCAGTTTGTCTCTGATTATGTCTTTTCTGCTTGTGAGTTAATGCAAGAATTTCTCATTATCCAGCATCAGTATAGTTTGTACTTAAAAGTATTAGTGGTGTAGTACGGTCTGAACTACTGTACTGGTTAAATGATGGTGTGAGAAGTGATTTTTAGGAAGGATGTCTGATGGTGAGCAGTGAGAGTACTGGTTTAGGGGATGGTTGGCCAGTCTGTTCTGCAAGTGCTTAAAAAAAATAGCTGCCGGTCTTTGCACATGAGAACCTGTTTTATTAAATGTAGAAAGCTTGCTCTCACTTTCCAGTCTGTGCTTTTGTTTTAGTATGTGTAGTGCCAAACAGATTATTCTGCAAGCTATGCAGTGGACTGTAATTATACTGTTGTCTTGGTTTGCTCCATGAGCTACACAAACATCTGATTTTTTTAATGTGGGGAAACAAAACATTTTTGAGTTGATTTTGAATCCTTGGTTTAAATATTCTTCTTTTCACTTGCCTCATATCACTTATCTTCTAGACAGTAGCTTTTTGTTCCCTGTCTCAACCAGAAAATTCTCAGGGGAATATTAAAATATTAAAAAAAAAATCTTGAAGATCATTAAAGAATAAAGGGTGTTATTACTGTGTTAAGGCAACCACTTGAAAGACACTTGTGAGGATAAAACTGATAAGATTCTTTTATAATGCAACGAAAAATTTCATTTGTAAAGAGGAATGCTGTGGATGAATAGCCTTTATTTAAATTTCTGCATAATAAAGCATTCCGATGTGGTATGGTATTAATGCTGTCTTGTAAGTCCTAGTGCTTCAGTATAAAGAATGAACTAAAAACATTTAACAGCTTGGTTCATAGTTTCCTGATAAGTGTTTTCTGTAATCCAGCTGTGATGATGGGAATGATTTTTGTAAACACGCAGATATTAGATACTATACTATTTAAAATATGGCTGACTTTAAAAACATGGTAAAATGGCAGCATTTTTGTGGAGTAGGTGGTATAGTTTCATAGTTGAACAGAGAAATAATGAAAATGTACTTGGATTACAGCTGAAGTACATACATTTGTAGTGAACTGATAAAAGAACATGTACCTGCGACTTTTCATTTTGGAGTAATTTTAGTTGGAATAATTTTAATTAGCATAAAGGGGTTTTTGTAATCTGTTGTGTGTTCCAATGGCACAGAAACAGGCTTATCAGTGTAGATGCTACCAATAAGCTCTCTGGTCTGGTATTTTTATCTTAAGGATAACTTCTGTTACATCTTTTAGGGAAGCTCAGGAATTGGTTATTCTGCAATTACGTGTTTTGAGGACCTAATGCTTAACTTCCAGTGCCTTAAGGAAGGCTAAGTCGTTAACGTAGGAATAGCTTTTCTTCTATGGCAATCAAAATGTTTTGGATATGAATATGAATGTGGTTATATGTAGCAATTAGGTGCTGTCTTAGTATCTGAATTAGCAGCTCTGGAATATAGCCAGCTTGTGGCCAGGAAAGCAGCCAATAGCCTAGAGGAGAAATGTTTTAATTAATATGTAATAACTGCTCTAGAGAGCTTTCATTATCCTGGCAAGCTGCATTTGTAATTTTTCATCTTATTTGGGACAGTTGTTGTAATTTCTGTTTAAAATATGTGAAAGACAATTCATTGTACCTTTTTCATACTGAGTGAAAAAGTGTAAGAATGCTTGAAGACTTGAGCAAAGCAAAAGATTACTTAGATCTATTGAATATATTTTATATCCATCAATTTCTTCATAGGTTCAGCATATTGCAGCAAAGGTTATTTGCCTTCAGGAAACTAATGATTTAAACATCCTGTTCTGTTCATACCTTTTTTTTTTTGGTGCTAGATTTTTTCACAGAGGATGAATACAGTACATTTTCTTGAACTATGCATACACGGGAAGTTAAACTTCAAGAACATTCTTTTCATTAAATAATAAAGCTGTTCATATGAGACATGCCAACAACATCTCTTTCAGTTGCATTTCTGTAGGACCCAAGAGCCTTATGTTAACGTCAATATGTAATAGATAGTTAAAGGGCTCCAGTTTCCATTAGGTAGATAAATGGTAGAGCATGGGCTCCTACTCCTGCAGTTTAATTGAAGTGCCTTCCTGAAACGCTTCAGATAAGGCTGTTGTCCTTCCTCTTAAGTCTGTTGTGTTGAAAATCAGTGGGAACCTTTCTTCTCCTTTAGGATTTTTGTGTCATTGCTGTAACAAAAAGAGAGAATCGAGTGATAAAGGCGTATTTCTTTCATTAGTACCTGGAAGCATGAAGAGACAGCATGTTGTTAATGTAATTTGAGCTGAATGTTTTCACTTCAGGCTTTTATATTCTAATTATTTTATTAGCTGTATAAGCCATTAAAAAGGTACCGTAAACTAATTGATTTCACTAAGGAGAATGCTAATTAAATCACAACCTGTGCTAACTGGAAACTAGGACTGGTGGACTTGTATCTGGCTCTGAAGTAACTTAGTCAGTGACTTTATGCAAGCTACTTAAACTGTTTCAGTTGCCCAATTTCTTTACCTTTTTGTTCTTGTGAATGGGGTGCATGTATCTGTCCATGTGATTGGATTCTCGTAACCAGTAATCTCTGGTGGGTTTGTCTGGTGTCACAGTTGCCTTTGTGCCTTCGTGTACCTAGCCAGGAAGGCTGGCAGGATGTTCAGCCATTTCTTGCTATCTTCATCCCACTGTGAATCTGACAAGTGAGTCTTGGAATGCCCACTTCTCAAGACTTAACCTGCCTTTTCTTTTGGCCTTGCAAATACCCAAGGTGTTACAGATACTCTGTGATTCTTAGTGCTACCCTGCAAGTCATGCAGAGATGCTAAAGGACTGTTCAGGTTGGTGGAGCTGCCATTTATTTAAGGGAGTGATAGGAAGCCATGGATGTTCTACCTCCTAGTGTTTGCAGCTTCCTCTGGACAGTAGAACTGCAGGGTTGCTATAGCTCACTCTGGGAAAGACAAAAAGATGAGAAGTCTTGTAGAAGTTGGACATATTAAAAGCTTCACAACTGGCTGGTCTCCAGACTATGGGAGAGCTTTTACTCCCTCTGACTCCATCTTACAAACTGTAGTTGGTATAAAGTTGTCTTGCGGGATCAGGAGCCATCTGGGCTGTAAACTGGGACAGATCTCTAAGTCATCTCTTGCCACACCCAAGGTGCATTTGAACCTTCCTTGACTGCAGAGGAAGAGAAAGGACAGACCTTTCATAAATTTGGTCTTTGCCTTTCAGTCAGTATCGCAGGGACCTTGTTCTTCCTAGTTTTTTGTGCTCTGCCTTCATACAGCTCATGTTTCTGCTGCAGAGGTGCAAGGCTGGCAGGGCTATCTTCTCTGGGTTAGTGATACCCAGGAAACGCAGGAAATACCCATAAAAGTGTCTCACTCTTCTTCAGATTTTGCCTTGAAACTCTGTGATAAATATCACATGCTCAAAAACCCTCAGTAACCCCCCCCACCCCAAACAGACCCAATGAACCAGGTCATGGTTCATTGAGAGAATTATTTGCACTAAAATAAAGGTTTTGTTTTATTGTATGCTCATTTCTGTTTTTCTCTAGCCATCTGTTCTCTTGTCTTTCTTTACATTGTAAACTCTTTGAACAAGCAATTTGTTTTGTTTGCTTGTTTGTTTTGCTCTGTTTTCTTTAGTGCCTTGCACAATGGGGTCTTCATCAATGTGTAGGGCTCATTGGTGCTCTAACAACAATTCTTCAAAGTCTTGGTATTGATAGATATACTTGCAAATATTCTTCATTAGGTGTCTTGGTTATGTTGGTTTTTTTCCAGATAATTTTATTTGCCCTTATCACTGAATCACAATTGTTTATCTAACTGTCTTTAGGAAAGATATTCTAAACAAAATCCCAGTTACAGACTTAAATCCATTCGAGGTTGTAAGAGGCCTTTCATCTTTCTTACAGGTCAAAAAAGTTAAAATATTTTTTACCATGCATCTTGCATCAGCAGCTTTTTCCACTACCAGTTTAGACCTTTTTTTTTTTTTTTCCAAATAAATGGGGACATTTACCCACTTGAATATATTTGTTGTAGCTGTTGTGCTGCAGCAGCTTGATTTACCTTTATGCCCTGGGAGAACTGTTGGGTGTAACATCAGTAATGCATATTTGAAAGAACAATTAGATGATAGCAGGTAACTGATGTGATTCTGAAAACCTGTATGAACTGAAGCAGAAAGTTGTAATTTAAAACGAATCAAATGCTTTTCTAAGTTAATGGAAGATTTTTTTTTTGTACACTTGGAATAAAAACCACGCTTGTGTCTGAAACTTTAGTGTACTCATCTGAACTGAATCTTAATGATCTAAAGACTCATTTGTAAACAAAGTACAGTTTTAACAATGTCTGTAAAGCTGGAGCAGTAGCAGATGTAGTGACATTTTCCCATTACATGTGGAAATGGTTGTACTAGCTCAAGTTCTTTCCGTTTACAGTAAAATTATATTCCTAATGTGTTTATTACAGTATAAAAGCCTGTTGTTATTCGTTTACACATTATTAATGTTCAGTATGATCTAGATCTATGTCATTAAGTTTAAAATTTGTTAACTTTTCTCAGCAAACCTAGCTATTTAAAGTCATTAAAGTCTAGAATTAAATCAGATGAAATGTGCTAATTGATGTCAGAATGGATATGGAGCCTCAAAGGTATCTTTAATGGCCCATTCATTAGTTTGAATACTAGGTTAGTTACTGGAGGAATAATTGTGATTATTTTTTTTTTTCTTTTTAATAAGTAAAAGTAGTAACTTCTGTAGCTAATTACATTAATTGAGCTGATAAAGTCTAAATTAGTTGGTTATGTAAATTGATCTTACCATGTTAGGTAAACATATTTAAAAATGTATTTAATATTTTAAAAATAGTTACCCAACTTTTATCCAAGATTTTATGTTGCTGAACTAAAGCAAATACTAGCTGAAAGCTTAAATCACTTGGTCTTCTAAAATGCTGTCGTCTTCTATTTTGCAGCATGGGTGAGCTCCCTTTCTATGGGGATGGTCTTCTTCTGTTCTCCAATAGTCAGCATATTCACTGACCTGTTTGGCTGTCAAAAAGTAGCTGTTATTGGAGCTGCAGTAGGGTTTGCTGGACTCCTTTCAAGTTCTTTTGTAAGGTAAAAAAATATTTTCTTTGTATTTGAAGTATTTTCAGTTTTACAGTGTAGAGGTAATGTTGATCCTAGCAACAGAATATGGAGTAAGCAGTGCTACTTTATATTATCTTTTAGAGTAGAAGCCTTGTTTTATTTGTTTTTGGTTTTGTCTTTCTGACTATGACTTGTGAAAACTCCAAGTGGTGCTTTCAACTTCAAAAGTAATTTAAAAAATATAATATAACCTCATAATGGCACTCTATATTCAATGGGAACCACTATGTATTAATGTATCAACAGTAAGACTAATGCTTTAATATCAATAGCATTGTCCTGGATAAACTTGTTGTATGTTTGCTTAAGGTATGCTGTGTTTCAGCAGGTACATTAACAGTGTTTCTGTTTTCCCCCCTGCCCCATCCCCTCAATTTTCTTTCAAAATACTGTTTTGATGTTGATAATATACAGTAGGACCTCCAGGAAAGGTGTTAATATTCTAGTAAAATTTGACGTTGTGTTTCCTATTCTTACTGGTCCAATTGCCAAACACAGAGATAGTGAAAACCTTGGCATAATGACATATACTTAGGGCTTACTTGCTTTGCTAAGAAAAATCTCAGTTCTTCCTGTGTTATTGAAAAAACTTGAACAGTACCTGAGTGGGGTTTTTTTTCCTCCAAATTACACTTCATTTTGTACATTTCTGTAACTTTTGCAGAATAAATCCTAAGAAGTTCAAGAGCGGCTGATTTGTTGGATGTGCCCAATAAAAGATGAGGAAATGGGAAATTTGCTCACTTTAATCTAGTCATCAGCAGAAATTGGTTAGTGAAGCTAGGGTAAGGAGTAGCAGAAAAATAAGCCAGTTACCTCTAGTTCTCACTCTGCTTTTTCCCCCACCCTTAAGAGAATAAGTACAGGAACACTGAAAATAAAAATTCGGAAGTTTGCTACATAGATGAAAATATATCTATACAGACAAGTTTGTGAAAATGTGCTTTCTATGCCTGTACTCTGAACCACATAGATGTGAGCTGGCTGTGATCTGGACAGATGAATAACCTTGCTGTGTGGTACTATGCCTGTGCTAATATGTCTAGTTTAGGCGCATGTCCCCTAATGTGAAAACACATTAACAAATTTACAGGAAGAGAAGACAGTTCTGTTTTAGGTACTGAGACTACTGTTTATATTTATTCTTGGAATAACTTACATTTATGGGAAAAAGAAAGCATTGTTTTCTTGTTACTTGAGCAAGTTTCTGATTTTTATTTTATTTTTCCTCGTTAATCCAAGTGCAAATATTTCACTTAATTCATTTTATTAAAGCAAACAAACAAAAACCGCACTTCCTGATATGTTTTAAAGAGACTTGTTACCACATGTGAGGTAAAAACTAAAAGAATGCATTTTGGAAAAGTCTTTCTTCCTCCTTTCTTCCCAGTAGTGTGTTGTGATGAATACTAAACCAGTCTCATTATTATAAATTAAAGATCTTGATAAAGGAAAGGTGTTTTCTTCCTTTGAACAAAATGCTATCATCCTTGAGTTTCCCTGATATCCAATGGAACCAGGGCACAGAAGAGGCATGCAAAAGGAAGTTATTTTGTAAAGGTTTTAAAAATATTTGAGTTTATTTGAATTTTGTTTTGGAACTTGAGGAGCAATTTGAGAGCAGAGGTGAATTCTTGTTAAGTACGTGCCACTTCAATGTGCATTCTTGGTGTTTCATTGTGTTACAGTAAAATGATTTATGTCTTTGATGTTATCGGTTAATTGAGGGAACATAGTTCAGATATGGAAGTCAACGTTCTAAAAGTAAAATATTGTATAGTAGATAAATGCAAATATGATTTACTGCTTTTGTTACATACTGATTTCTTAATATGAATTTTATCTCTTAGGAACCCGAGATGTAAGAGTATTTGTAATGCAGGAAAATATTTTACTATGTATGTCATGCTGCAAACTCTTTGAATGAACCTACAGATGGAAGCAGAAGTTCTCTGTTCTTACTGTATTGTGTTCCTCCTCATTTTATAACTTCTGTTTTTATTTTTCCTGGTTATTTTCCATTGATAAAGGTAATCAGTCTTTTCCCCCTTACGTTGTTTCTGCTGGCTTAACTTCTGTATAGTCAGTTTTAGAAATTGATAGTTTAGTGTAGAAAGCAACAATATTATCTTTTCCACAATAATACACAAAGCCAGAGTTCCTCATGTTAGACTTGCTAGTCAGTACTATTTTCTAAGAATTTCTGCAATCACATGGGAAGATTGAGTCTGTTTTGGTAACATGGCTGGCAGGTAACATCCTATGATGAAAAGGACTACATAAAGCATCCGTACTCCTTAAAGTTAATATATTGGCTAACAGGTTAAATGGTTTTTTGTAACTGCTTTAGAAGCAGGTATTAGCTGATAGGAAAGAGCCCATGGCTCATTGAAAGCATAGTAGCAGGGAAAAAAAAATAGATTATCATGTGCCACCTCAGAAACCTTGTATAAAAACACTTCTCACACATTCCCTCCTTCACCTAAATGTAAAAGAATGTTTCCTTTGACTTAATACCATTATACTAACTTAATTGTACTAACACTGTTACTTTGTACTGTTAAGATTTCTTGCACAAGTACCTCTTAACATCCCATGTCTGACTGTGATCTAATACAACGGCTCTGCTTCCTCACAGTTGTATAGTAGATGGTAATGGTGGAGAACCTTGTGATGGAGATCCTCCTTAATATGAGCAGAAATATTTCATTCTTTAGTAACATTTTTTCCTATTTCTTTCTTAGCATATCCAATAATCTGGATCAAAACACTGAATTTAGTATATTTAATAAAGAGGATTATTTGTCTAAAAATTAATACCTAAAAAGTCTATCATTTGCTAATAATGTATTATATTACCCACATGTGATGGTTTTTTGTTTTATTTTTCATTATTAATGATTACTACTTTTGCTATTGTATTTTCATTATAAACTGTGTAAATTCTTGATTTATCTGGGTTCACAAGGAGTGTTCAATATTACATCAGAACTGATCGCACAGTGAGGAAATGTGTAAATCAAAACAATATAATTTTCTTTGGAAAAGGAAAAACCAAAACCCTGGCAATTGTTGAACTTATATTTGGCTAATTCACTCTGACAATGATTTTTAAAACTTTTAGTCAGACTGTTTGGAGTAATTATGCTTAAATATATTTTTTGCCTTTTTTACCTGTTCAGTGAATTCTATGAAACTTTCAGTGGAAGAAAATAGAATAACTGCTGAATTAAGCCAACAGTGTATTTCAACTATAAGTACATATGAACTCTTAACTCACTTCTGTAAATATGTCAATTCATTGAAAAGCTGTCTTGCATACGGTGGGGTGAATGTGAGCATACAGTATTGTACGAAACACTAATGATTTCTTTTTCTTTTTTCTTTTGATATAGCACCATTGAACCTCTATACTTCACTTACGGAGTCTTATTTGCCTGCGGCTGCTCATTTGCATACCAGCCATCCTTGGTCATTCTTGGGCATTATTTCAAGCAACGCCTTGGACTAGTGAATGGCATTGTCACTGCAGGCAGCAGCTTGTTCACCGTGTCACTGCCCTTCCTCTTGAGAGTTTTGATTGACTCCGTTGGCCTATACAACACCCTGCGGGTCCTGTGCATCCTTATGTTTATTCTGCTCCTGGCTGGGTTTACATACAAACCCCTTGTTCCCAATGCCAAAGACAAGGAGGGAGGAAAGAAGGGAAAGTTCAGATTTCCTCCTGAAAAAAAGATTTGCAACTTCTCCGTTTTCAAAGTTCTCAGTTACCGAATCTGGGCTTTTGGAATCCCAGCTGCACTTTTTGGATACTTTGTGCCTTATGTTCACTTGGTAAGTGCATGTTTCTTCCTACATATGACGTATTTAAAACTAGCTATTTCCCTTTGTGTTATGGACTAAGAAAACGATTGGTAATAGGAAGCAATATTTAAAGTGCAGTTTCTGTTGGGGAGGAACTTGAAATTGTTGTCTGTGATTAAAAGAAATTCCAGGGTTCTAATCAGAACTATTAGTTGAGCTAGTTAAAATTTTAGGTTCTCAGTCAAAGTTTTAAAAGACTTTAACCGTGACAAGAGGTATTTGTAAAGTATTCTGTACTATTCCAAAGAGAATTCTTTATTTTGGTACTCAGCTGCGTACATTGCCAATGATACTTGTGCGTTTAAGAGCAATAATGGAAGCAGTAAATAACAGAAAACAGGTAAAACGTCTTTTTTTTTTGTTCCTTTAAATTGAGGTATGTTTGTTAAAATGTGCATTTTTACAGTGTATTTTACTGACCATTTTCCAGCTTTATTAAAAGCAAAATATTTGGATTTTTCTGTCTCTCAAACTTCAGCTTTGTAGTTTACCACTATAGCACTAATGTAACTGATCCTGTTATCTGGTGCTTCTAGTTGCCAGTTCAGTTGTTTTTTTTATTGCTATCTATAGCAACTGATAGAGCTTTAGCTTCTGATGGTGGGGAAGCTGTCAATCAGTCAATTCTCATACATGTACTAAAGTTAGTGGGGTTTTTTCCCTAGCAGAATATTATTTTTTTTCTGTAGTACACTGTTAATCTAAGAAATTCTGATGCAACTGGGAGATGCATTACATGAAATGTATCTGGCTGGCACTCATTGCATTATTTAAATGGTGAATTATTTTTGAATGGCTTCCTGGTGTTTCTGTCTAAACTGAAGTGGTGCAAACTGAATGCTTAAAAGGGAAAGGGGAAAAAAAGCCCACAACCTGCAATGGGATGCTCTATTTAGAGCACTGCGCATCCTCATAGTCAAGAGTATTTGACAAAAAGCATTGACTAGTAGAACTGGTACTCACTATGAAAACAGAAGGATCATGTTAATACTTACTATTCATCCATGATAGAACAGTAAGATTAATGATAATAAATATCTGGAATTCTGTAAAAAATCTTCAACTCCTTAAAAGCCCATGGGTCTGTATCCGATATAGTGAGTGGTGTCACTGCTTTCTGGTAATACACTGGTTAGACTACTGACTCTACATCAGATATTTATTTTAAAAATTACCTTAGTGGGGGCTGGTTTGTTCTTGAGCAGCTGTAAACTGACTTTTATTCATGGCCACTTCTTGTTACTTAGATTTTAATCATGTAGATCTTATTCTATAACACTTAGAATTAGACTATTTCTAAGGACTATATAATTGGATGAGTAGGCTATTGTGACATCTTACGTTATTTCCCCATAAGTTCTGTAAAGATGTTTTGAAATATGTTCAGAGGAGTAGAAGGGAAGTGTTGTAGAGAAAGCTATTAGATAGATTGTAAATGATCATTCATGCTTGCAGAGAACTGAACAAGGCTATACACTCAGTCACATAGAACCTCTAAAATATATTTATTTAACAAACAGCTTGTAATTTTTTTACCAAGATGCTTGTATGAATGCTGCTTGTTTTTAGATTGGACTAAAGCTGCTGGTCGACTTGTAGAGAACAAAATCCT
>KZ505657.1:127786-140666 GCA_002844005.1 Limosa lapponica baueri
CTTTCAATATGCACAAAGAATCCATGGAGGACTGGGGTACTGTTTAACCATGTTATGTGTAAATCTTGACCATACTCTGAAATACTTTAAGGCTAAACCAAATTTTGATCAGTGAGTATGATAGGGATGGTAAGAACCAGTATGAATTGGAATAAAAGTTCAGGTCTTTTAGACTGATAAGAAACTATGCAAGTACCATCAAGGTCAGATTTCTGTTCGCTTTTATATATGGTCCATTAAGTACTATGTAAATGTTCACTAATCTTTCAGAAAGCTTGACATACAAATAGTTTAATAAAATAATCCCTAGCTTTACTGATGTTGAAATGAAATTCAAGTTTTAATTTTCCATAAATAGCAGTATTCCCCCTCCCCGAACATGTAAGACTTTCCTAACCTTCAGTCTTGGATAAGTGATCAAGATGAGAAGAGTTTAATACCTGCAGATCATATTTAAGATTATTTTGTAACTATTTGTGATTACCAAGGATGGATGTATACTCAGTAGCAGAAGTCTTTGTGACAGAAAGCAGGAGTTTGAGTTGCCGGGTTGGAGGATACAGTTGTAGGACTAACAATAAACTTGCTGCTTGGGGCTTAAAGAATGAGGTGGTCTTGCAGCTAAATGCACCACTTCTGTAATTATTTTTACATAAACCTAAACTCATTCAAGAATATAGGTCTACTTCTAGAACTAAGCAAACACTCATCCCTCTAATTCAAATTTAATAATTTCAAAAAGAAGGGAAAATTCTTTTAATTAAATGAAGTATTTCTTTTTATGAAACATGAATAAGTGAAGAACCATAGCATTAATTGCTGGTGGGCAATGATGTATGCTGGGGGGACTATTTAAAACCTTAGGAAATCTCTGTGGATCTGATTTTGTGAAAGTGTGTAGATCAGCATTCATGAAGGAACAGCATGGATTCTGCCCTTCAACACAGATACTTCAACTCCAGTAGATAACTCTGGACTTTTTTAATCCTAGTTTTGTCTGCTTTGATTAAAAACCACATCTTTATCTACTTCTGGAAGTATGTAAATACGTAATTCCAGATAAGTCAAAGCCTATAAGAAAAAAACAACTTTTTGCTGGTACATCTACCAAACCAGGAATTACTTTCCTCAGCTTTGGAACAATAGTAATTTTCATTTCAATTATTTACTGCATTTTTAAAATTGTAGCAGTACTGGAAAAAGGGATATGATACTTGGACAAGTGACAGCTTTTGTTATGCTAAAATTGTTGAAATTTTCTCGTTGTTAAGGATGGCCTATAATAGCCAGACTGCTAGAATGGGATGCTGGTTGCAAGTGCCCTAAGAAAAAACACTTATGTATGGAGCCTTATGCCCACAACTCTTCCCTTAGCCCCCGGATATGGTTCCTGTACTTACCAAGTCCCATATTTCCTACCTGGAAAGGCAGCTTCTGCCAAAGTGTTGGGTGCTCTTGACCATATGATGAAACATAGGTGCCACAGGCCCTACTGGTTAGGGTTGTTGTGTGTCACCACTTGGGTCCACGGTAACTGGAGGTTGCAGACTTGGTGTGCTCCAGTCACTGCACACCAGCTGCTTGTCCACCAGCTTGGCACAGCGGAGGAGTTCCGAAGGTCCCAGGCAGGGTCTCTGCTGCTGAGGCCAGCCCTGATTTCTGTCTGTCTCCCTCGTGTTTGCTGAAGCGTATTGGAAAGGAGGATGCATGTTGTGAAACTTGTAGTAAGAAAGAAATAAAAGCTCATTTGGGGCTTTGGAATAATAGAATTAGCCAGGTCTTTGCAAATTTAACCAGCTGCACTGTGTTTGCTAGATAAGAGTAAAAGCTTGATAAAACTATGGAAAATAACCTGCTTGTGAACTAAAATCTAACTAAAATTAAACAAATCAACATATTAATTATGTGGCATGCTAGATAGAATTTGTATCAAGGAGCTGGCAAGAATTACCAGTCCCTGACTGGTAGATACCAGCTGCATGTGAAATAGGTATCATATTCCTTCTGGCTCTTGCAGGGGAAAACCAAAAAGGGAGAGCTTTTCTTATCCCAGTTTAATTGGTGTCAAATTCCACTAGTAGGTGTTTCATACCATGTGATTTGGGGCAACTGGGCTAGAAGAAATACTATAAATAGGTTTTGACTTAATTTTATTACTTACTTTTATTAATTCAGATTGTTGAAGAGCAAACTGGTAATTTATAGCACATCTAAATCAAATGGTTACTATTCCTCTCAATTTTAAAATCAGTCTAAACTGCAGTGATTGAGAGGGTTTTTTTTGATGTCTCTCTAAAACACACAAATAGCCAAATAAAAAAACTAGTCCATCCAGGTTTGAATTGTGAGTTCATGAAAGAAATCTGTCAGATAAATGCAAAACACTCTTTCCAAGTTGTTTTTAATAAGGACTATCTCACAAGGAAATGATTAAGTGTATTTGAAAGAAAGTATACCTTGTCTCTGTGCCTCTTGTCCTGTGCTTGTTCTGCTAACAAACGGAGAACTTGTGTCTTTCAGGAATCAGTATAATGTTAAGTGTTTAGTGCTGTTCTCTTATCCTTTAAAAAAGTATGTACTTAATCAGGATCATAAATCCTTAATTCTTATGAACTTGTTAGGTCAATGCAATAAATGTCTTGATAAACTTTACCTTTCTAAGTCTAAATCTTTTTTTATAAAGAAAATACTCTTAAAGAATGGCTAGATCTATTTGAAAATTAAGCTTGTTGTTTAAATATGGTTATAGGCTTGTATACAAAGCTACCCATTAATTGATAAGCAATGTGAAAGTCACCATAACACTGACTGTACTCTTAAAACTTCAGAACACCTCAGAAAAAATAATTTCAATCTTTCTCACCCTTCTTTGCTGCCTATTTCTTAATTGTGTAAAACTGACTTTTCCTTTTGATGTTTATCCATGTTCATATTCCACGATGGGTACATACTTGCATACGTAGAGATTTTTGGTTAGCAGTAGCTATGTGGAGTGCATGTGTTCTGTGTCTGTGTGCTTCGTCTTTAAGATATGAAAAAATGGTGTGTGCCTGGCCATTTTTTCCAACAACTTCCTTGGGAGAATCTGTCTTGGGAGACAGATTTAAATACTGGATTTATTCTCCTCCATAGATAGATACTGAAGATTCAGTGTCTCATTGCTTCTCTGGATCTGCATGTGCCAGGAATAGGTTCAGCTGGACCTCCAGGGAATAGGGAGGTGAGACTGCAGACTTAATGCTTGAAAAAAAATAGGTAGATACTGCCTCAGATTCTAGAAACTGCCACTGAGAAACATCACCTTGGACTCTGGTCTTAGATTTTCATCAACTGTATTGGAAAAGAAAATGCATCTCACAAGAGGCTTCCAAGCAGCTGGCCAGCTAAAAGGTATTCCAAAAAGATATAGCAGCTATGGGACTGTTGTTGGGTACAAACTCTCAGGCTCTGTTGGCATCTTATTTGAAAATAAAAGATTTGCTAGCTCTGGTAAATTGGCTTTTCAGATTCTTGGGGAAATTTCGTAACAATGAAGTGAAGGTTTAGCCTTTAAATAAGCCTGGCTGCCAGCAGTGGACATCATGTAGCTGTTTTACACAGGGGAAATAAAAATGTCCCATAGTGTATATGTCCTCTGTGGTGCTGTGTTTTGCTGGATGAAAACCAGGAACTCGCTGTGTTTGGAAGAATTCAGAGAAGATTCCTTGCTCCCCATGGTATTGTATGTTGCATGAAGATAATCAGTTTAGCTGCCATCTCTTTTTATAAACCTTAGGAATGGCTGGGAAGAAGTGCCAGTGATGACAAGCATTCTTACCAGGCCAGTAATCCCCTGCTCTGCTCAGTCCACAAACAGCTGCGATGGATTGAGTACCTTGCTGTGTTTCCTTTGGAGACCACTTGGCCCATTTTGAGCATTTGAGTTGGTGTTACTCGGCAATTTAGGTAGTCATCTTGGGCTCTCTTTCATCTTAGGTAATCCTTCCAGTTCAGTTCATTTCCTAGTTGTTACCTCCCATGGTCTTTCAGCTGTCTTTCCAATGATATCTTTTATGATAGGAAGTTTCCTGGGAAATAGGAAATTATTCACTTTCATCTCCAAAAAAGAATAGTTTTGGGGAAACCTGTTCATCTGCAAACTGAAGTTAAATGTAATTGAGAGACTGGCTTTTATGTCTTAACTTCTAGAATTCAACATTTCCATTACATTACCACATGTGTGAAGTTCCTTAGTTTGTGTTCGGTCAAAACCATTAACAATACCAGGGCCCTTGTCATTTGAATTATTGACAACTTTGAGGATTTTAACCCAGGTCTTTGAGGTAGCTGACTATACAGACAGATGTTCTCTACAGAAAATATTTAGTGGCAAAATATTTAGAGACCCAATCAAATTGCTCAATAGGGTTTTTAAACCTTGGAAATCAAACCTTTTCCCTTGGCATAAGGAAGGTTTATGGTGGCCTCTTTGGTTTCTACATTTGTGAGGGCGTACCTTTCTTGCAATAACATCTGTATCCTGTTCAGGCTTGCAGATCAAAGCACAACAGTGAAAATGTACATTGTGCCACATGCCAGGCTACCTCTGTGATTACGTATGGGCTGTTAAAGATTGGGCTGTTCCACATGCAGGTATATATATATGTATATGTTTCTGACTTCTTGAAATTCTAGAAGAGTTTACTAAGTGTCTGGGCTGGTCCTCCTTTTGACATCCAGGGCAACTAGTTCACTGGGGGAAGCTCACTGGTTTTAGTGACAGATAGTGCCCTCAAAATGTAAACTGTCTCCCAGAACTCATGAATCTGTTCTCTAGACAATGTATTCTCTACACAGTGTATTTTGGATATATCTCATCAGAACAGATGATGGGCACTTAAAGGCTAAATCGTTTAGGCAGTCTGCTTCTCAGATGGAAGCTCAGCTGTGTTCAAAATCTTCACCATCCTAACAAGACACACTTATTCCTGGGAGAGACATGGGGATGGTTGGAATCTCTGTAAAGTACTTGTTAGTCATAAGAACTTTTAAATGCGTATAAACAAACTCATTTTTCTAGGCTGCATCACAGAATCAGACAGCTCAGATAAATATTAGTCTGTCTCCAGATCTCCTGTTTGTTACTTTGATGTTGCTGGGTCTAGTGCTATGCCCACATTATCTTTTTGTCCAAGGACAGACTGTGCTGTCTACTGGTCTATACTTCCTATTTTTTGCTGGAATATCCATTTAGTTTCTGTTCTTTCACTGATGAAAGTCTTCCTTTTTTCACTTCAGAAACAACATAATGAACAGAAGGACTTGCTGATATGGATTCTAGATGATGCAGGTTTTTGTTGCCAGATTCGATTCCACCTCTTTTCCCCTCTGTAGTGTAAGATCCTTGCCTTCATGTGATTTAACTGCTTTATCATCTTGGACTGCCTTCTTAAACTGAACCGGGATGATTTGTCCTTCAGCTCTGTTCTTTACCAGCCAGCTATTTTGACTTCTCTACCCCTTTCTCACTCTGTATCAGTGATGTGCCTTGTTTTTGTTATTAAGAGATCAGATTCTGCTGTGCAAATTCAGTGTTTGAACCTTTGCCTCCTGGAACATGTGCCAACAAAAACTGTCTTCCTGTGCAATTGACTTGGAGAAATGAAGAGCCAAGCTCTCATGAGAACCTCTTTACTCAGTTTTTCTAGGAACTGATGTGAAATTCTTGCTATGTACTTGGAAAACTGTGTTCACTTCCATATACTCAGTTTCTGAAAGGTCTTATTTATTCAGGACAAAACAGTCTCTCTGTTCTACCCATTCAGAAAAACAGCCATGTTCCACTTGTAAACTGTACCCTCCCCAAGCAAAAGCATTGCATCATAAAGAATTATACTGGAAAATATGAAGTGCCTAGAAACCACATGAGATTCTCCAAGAAGATTTGAGCTGCTGTATCTGGACAAACTGTAGGGCAGTCAGGACGAATCTCACTTCAGTAGTTGACATGCTGCCCAACAAGACCCTAGTCATTATCCGTAATATTGCTTACAAATACTTTTATAGTTCTTCAAGCCTTCCCTACTGATGTTGTGTTCTTTAAATATTGTCAGATGCGACATCTCTAGATTAGACTCCTCATTTGAGAAACCAGTGTTCCAGTTGCTGTCCTTGCAGGAGTGGTCATCTCCACATAGGCAGCGGTAGTTTCTTTGTGTTCTCTGCAGACAGACATGCACCTGCTCAAGGAGCCATAGTAAAAAGGAGTTACATACCTTGGAGTAAGTGGACGCTCTTCAGGTTGTGCGTTCTGTGTGTACAGTCCTAATCCTGCATCTCTCTCCTCCTTTCCAAGTCCTGTGCCCTGGATTCCACAGTGGAGACAAACAGAAGCGCAGATATAAATGCTGTCCTTTATGTCTGAGTGCAAAGCATGATGAAAAGTATGGTGTGTACTGTATGAACTCTAGTAACCAAAAATCTCTAAACTTATATATATAACACATGCATATCCACAGTAAAGTGCATACACATAGCACATTTTGAAGAAATTAAGTTCTTATAAGGTAAGTACTGTCTCTGTTTTGTGAACTACTTGCATCACATCATAAATTTGCTACTTTTAAAGTGTGTAAAATAATGTTTATTATTTAATTGGTGTGTTTGGATTTTTTTACTCAAACTGGAAAAAAATCAGCCTCCATCACTACATTCACTTGCTTTTATGGGCTGCTGTTCAAGAAATGTGTCCGTTTCTTCAGATCTCCTACGTCAGTCATTTGTCTGAAGTCTGCTACATCTTTTATTTCTCAGAATCTGCTGTTAGTCTGTTTCATAATGATAGGGTAGTATCTTTTAAGTTATGTCCAGTACTAACAGACAACTGTGTGTCAAACCAGTATTTCTCTACACTGTAGATAATCTAAAGTTAAAACTGTAGGTATAGCTGTCAATTTTAGCACTATTACCTTTCTCATCCACTTAATCTACCATATTTCTATCTCCAATGGAAGACTAACAAAACATTGGTTTGTAAAGGTCCTATTTAAGCAGATATCTCTGAGACCCCAAATCTTCAGTGGCTCCCCATGCTTTACTTGCTTTTCTAATCTTTGCATTTATCTCCCTTCAGATCTCAACATCTGCTGCAGTTTGACTGCCCAGGTTAGTGAAATTTTCCCCCTTTATCCACTTCTGTAATTATCCTGTGCACCAACTTCTTTCCCAGTATTCCTCAATGTTGATCTGGCAGTATTTACTCTTGGCTGGATTATCCTCTTTTGCCATTGAGGGGGGTGGGGTGGGAAAAGAAATAAATTATTTCTTCATACTTGTAATTGTTACAAAAACATATTTAAACTATGTTTTCCAAATAAGTACTGGAGAATAATAACAATCATAAGTACAGAAAGAATAGAAACTGAAATATTTTTTTAGAAGTAAATGAAAGTTTAAAAAAATATTTTAGGTAGTAGGTATACTTGGGTATAAACAGTAAGAAGATGTTGAAGGATAAAAGCAAAGCAATCTTCTTCAGATCAGTGCAATAGTAGCAGATTGAAAGGTCTGACTTACAGTATGATTTCCTTTGTGTTAGTCTCTAACGGCACACTAGTTAGTGTACTCTTGCATAATAAAAACTCTTCTACTAGCAAACAGTGTATAGTTCAAAGTCAGACTAAATTATAAAGTCTAAAAGTGTATTATCTTTTTTTTTTTTTTAAATTGTATGTTAATGGTAAAGTCAGCACCCTCTTGTTGGATGCTTGATGCATCTTGACCTCAACTAAACTCTTCAAGCTCCACAAGCGCCCAGAAGCCTGAGATCACAGTTGATGTTCTTTTTGGCTGTCCTCATAGAGAGTAAAGAAAACTAACCACCAAAATAAAGTGAAGAATCTTCCTTCATTCATACATGGACCAGTTTTTGTGTCCAGTTTCTGCTTCAGGAAGAGCTGCATAGAAACCCTCTTTCCTTTTTAAATCCTGTTGAGTGTTGTAAATTTCTTTCCATCTGTTCTAAATTTTCCTTTGAAGAAATCCTGGAACCTAGCTTTTCCACTTGATTGCCAATAATTGTCAAGCTGTGAGCTATTTTTCAGGTTCTTTTCTGATGATTGAGTTAAAATTTGTTATTGCTGTGGAGCGGAATATTTCCTAGGATAAGGGAGAAGTGGTTTTGGATTGCTCCAGGCAGGAAAGAAAACTGAACAAAAAGTCTGTATCCTGAGTAAGGGCTATATCTCTGTATGAAGAGGGGAGACTATCATTATAATCTTTTCGTTGTGTTTTAAATGAAATATGACTTCTTGATTCGATTTCTCTGTGCCCTGATCCGGTAGATACTTGGTAGTGCATTTGGGACTTCCATCTTGGGGGATGAGATATTAGAAAGCAGCCCTGAGGAAAGGGACTTGGGGGTGCTGATGGACGAGAAGCTGGACATGAGCAAGCAATGTGCTCTCGCAGCCCAGAAGGCCAATCACATCCTGGGCTGCATCAAAAGAAGTGTTGCCAGCAGATCCAGAGAGGTGATTCTGCCACTTTACTCTGCTCTGGTGAGACCTCACCTGGAGTACTGTGTGCAGGTCTGGAGCCCTCAATACAGAAAGGACATGGACCTGATGGAGCGGGTCCAGAGGAGGGCCACCAAAATGATCAGGGGGCTGGAGCACCTCTCCTATGAGGACAGACTGAAGGAGCTGGGGTTGTTCAGCTTGGAGAAGAGGAGGCTCCGAGGAGACCTCATAGCAGCCTTCCAGTACCAGAGGGGGGCCTACAGGAAGGCTGGGGAGGGTCTGTTTACAAAGGCCTGCAGTGACAGGACAAGGGGCAATGGTTTTAAGTTGGAGAAGGGGAGATTTAGATTGGATATTAGGAAAAAATTCTTTACCATGAGGGTGGTGGAACACTGGAACAGGTTGCCCAGGGAGGTGGTTGAGGCCCCTTCCCTTGAGATATTCAAGGTGAAGCTCGACGAGGCCCTGGGCAACCTGGTCTAGTTGGGGGTGTCCCTGCTGACTGCGGGGAGGTCGGACTAGATGACCTTTGGAGGTCCCTTCTGGCCTGGACCAATCTATGAATCTATGAATCTATGAATCTAGAACTGGGACTCTTGTGAGAGCTTTCTTCTGTGTTTCCCAGTAGGAGGAGACACACACTTCACCCAGCTCTGTGAAAGATGAGGTCATAATGACCATGTCCACAAGTAGATGCCTAATATTAAAGTGTTATGGATGCCCTCAGAATTATGTGGCAGCTGAATAAAGGTTTGAGAATCTATGTTTGGATTTTACTAAGTCCTATGGTTTGAAAGAGTCTAGTCCTGAGAAACTTGACAGATAAAAGTAACATAAATTCTGGTGTGGAGTAAGGAAGCAACCTCTTTGAGAAGATGACAGTAGCATTGTAACATGTAGGTAGATTTATTATTTTTGTTTTTAAGCTAGGGTAGTGAAGTTTGACCTTATTTGTCTAGAAGTCAAGGCCAAGGCATGGTCATCACTAGGCAGAACAGTACAATAGATGTATTTTTCATTTTTTAAAGTTCAGGAAGACTTAACAGGATGCGTAGCAGCAGAGTTGTAGTAAAATTTTCCTTTAGTATGCTAAATAAAATTAATCCATAGTATAAGATTTTAATCTAATATTATAAAGAGGATGAACTTGCTATATTAAGTTTTACTTGCTTCACTACTTTAAGCTGCTTTAAGAATCTATCTTCAGTTGTGTTTACAACAATTACCCAAAGTATTTTTTTAATAAGTCCAGTGCATATGATGTTAATCATTAGTGGTTAATGAAGTATTTTCTTGTTACTTTGGGTATTTGTAGAGGATATCTTAATCCATTGTTTTGATATTCCATAATTGCCTGATCATAGCATATCATATAATATGTTCAGTTTTAATTACATAAGTTATAACCTGATAACACTTTATCACGTTAGTAAATGCCACAGTTATTTGAAAAAGAATTACTTATGTTACACTTCTAAAATTTAAGTGGCCATGTCAGGAAATGCTTCCTTCAGTCATAAGGTTACTTTTAATCAAATGTGCAGCAGAGTTTTACCAAGTTAAAGCTAAAAAATATTTTTTTTCATGTTATAAGCTCAATAAGTATATATTTGACTATACTAAGACATTCATCAAATCACTTCATGAATCTTCTTACATATCCCTGGCTTTATTCTTCATCCTTGTTCTCAGTCACTGTGAGCTTCCCCAGATACATGTGCCTTATCTGTTTTGCTGCTGCCACACCAGTCCACCAGTATCCTTGTGCCCATTTCTTTACACTGTCTCTTGTGGCTCCAATGGGATCCAGTCTGTTGACACCTCCAGGAGCTACTAGTGGAGTGTAGGACCTGAAAATATCCTGAGAGATGGAGTGGAAGATGGAAAGAACAAAAGTCATGGACTGTCTTGTGCTGCAGTGTAGGGGTTCTCCCATGCTTCAGGCTTTTATCAGTCCCCAGCATGCTTTCTTGCTCTATTCCCTGAACATCTTTCAGGCCTACCAATTGGCATTCATTCTCTCAAGACCTGAGAACTGGTTTAATTGCTTTAAAAATGATTAGTAGTTGTGACTCTTAAGTAGAAAAACTGTTTATTGATTAATAACCATTGTCTTGCTTTCTCCAATTTAAGTTTTATGCTATCAGTTCCCTATTTTGATCTCTGGGATCATACTCATCCTTCACATGCTCTTGAAGATAACACTTAACAGCTTTGAGATTTTATCTCTTCAGGACTAGCTATGTTGTGGAAAAAACCTAACACGCCCCCCCTATCCTTCCCCCAGTAATTTTAACTATGTAATTGCCAACCTGAGTTTTTCTTAATCTAATCTGAATTCTTAATCTTTTTTTATTGAATAGGTTTAACAAGTAACCTGTTAACTGTTATGTTCAGTTTTACTTAAGGAATTCAGATTACACTTGTTCTGAATGTTCAAGATGTATGGATTATTCTGTTTAATCTGCTTTACTTAGTGGAATAATAGAAAATTTCACAATTGCCATGTAATAATGACCTTGTTTCTTTAATTCTTTCCTTGTTCGTTATGTAGATTAAATCTACCAGAGATAGAAAGAAGTATTATCACTGTTGTGACAAGTATGTAAACAGGAATTATCTTGAAGATGTATATATGCATATTTTTGTCATGTGAAGACACTTAATTTTTTAAAAAAAAAATGCTACTTTAGCCATCTTAAGATGATAGCAATCCCTTAAAAATGGATCTGCATTAGGTATTAGTAATGCTATTTCATGTCTGTTAACATGAAGAACGTCGTTTCAGTAGATGTTCAGGAGTTAGGAGCTGCTGGTTCGTTTGCTAGTTTTGGGCTCATCAGTAAAAGTTTCTTTAGTGGAGTCTAGACCAAGAAATGTACTTGCATTAAACGATCTTCCCTGTGCCTAGTATCATAGAGTTCTCTCTGGCAACCAAGTTTCTTTCTCTGATTCCCCCCAGTCCCCCTTTTTTATGGTGAGTCCTTATGTTAGAGAATAAACAGTCACTTGTCCAGAGTTACTTTATGTTCTGTTTTCAGCACCTCCTGAAAATGTCAATCTTCCAGTGACAGTTCACCACAAAGTTCTTGATATACCTTTATCAAGAGATCAGTTAGCATTTTTCTCTAGGCCTTTGAAGGAATTGGCTTGTTCAGGAAGGTAGTTGACTTGTGTTGAAGAAAGGCTGCTGTGTGATGTCACTAACCGCACAGAAAGATCTGTATGTTGTCAGTAAGGCTGTCCTCAGGAGATGTGTGTGAAGTAAACCTAAGGCTTTAGTTTTCTGAAATTTTGAGGACCTCATTGTAGGCTTGAAGATGAGCACCAAAATAATTCTTAATACCCACTCCAGTTGTGTCCTGTCAGTTGCTAATACCCTTACTTGGACATGCACTTACTTATTTTGGTCTTTTGCCTTTTTTGTACTTAGAGGTTGGGGAAAAATAAAAGATATCTTTAGTGATGGAATGTCAAGGCTATCTTGACTTCTAATAATACTGAATGGGTTTTTTGAAGGCCACAGTAGTAATAATCAAACCAATAGATCATGGATGTATTGCTATGCCTCGATTGATAGTTGTCTCATACATTATACAAGTCTAGAATTATTTTGGGTGTCTGGATTTAAAATTGTTGCACGGCTAAGAGGGTCAATTAGTACTGAAAAACCAGTATTATTAAAATGGTTCTGGATATTACAAGTCCTTATACCTCAGGGCAGATTCCATGCCATGAGCACTATAATAGATTCAGTCTCTGATCATACTTTTTGCCTGTAAGATTATGTTTTAGACTTATCTGACACCTCATGCAAAGCTTCATCTTTGTTACTTACAGGCATGATTCACCACTTTGCATTCCAAGGAAGTACGGTTTTGCTTGGATTTCTGTAGAACTCGTACATTTCTGGAAAGCATTAATAATGAAAAGTTTATGCAGGCTATTCTTTTTCTTTTCCTGTCTGAGAGAGAAAAATCAATATGAAAAGAAACCCTCTCAGCTCTTTCTGGAAACTGCTAATTTGGAGCAGTTAGGAATAGTACCTCCAATTTATAAGTGGCACCAGCAGTACTCTGCAAACATTTCCTTTTATCCTTACGCTGGTTCTGAATGAAAGTGTCATATCAGGACTTGAAGAAAATGCTAGTTTTTATGTGCTCTAAACTTTTCTAGGTTATATATTGCTGTTGGCTGCCTTTCGGTGAGAAAGAGATTGCATTGTATTTAGCCTACTAAAGTTTTACTTGATTGGGAATTCCCAAAATGGAATATACACAGGAGGAAAGCAGTTAACAGAATTATTTCTTAGTAGTTCACAACCACTTCTTTCAGGTTCTTTGTGTTTGGAAAAAGGAATTGGAGCTATACTCAGATTGCTT